>JAWRVF010000643.1:0-208959 GCA_036785485.1 Physcomitrellopsis africana
GAGGCTCGAATGATACAAACTTTCACATTAGCTGTTGTGCTTGAGATTCGTGAGAAAGTGGAAGAAATTCGAAGGGATGCAAATGTTGCTACTTGGATGACATTTGAAGAGAGATTGCGTGATGAGTATTTTGAAGAAGACTCAGAGAGGATGACCAAGAGGTCTTTTATTGATTGGATTGAACAGCGGGCTGGAAATACTATGGGTCCAAATGAATTACTGCGAGATTTTGAGAAGAAATACAACCAATTGCCTTTAGCAGAAAGGCGTCTTTTTGATACTAGGAAGGCTGAGTTGTTCTTACAAGCAGCAGATGATGCTTTGGAAGATAGACTCTTTTTGCTTTTAGGTGATTGAACCACCGAAGGAGGTTTTACAAATGATTGGAGGAGAGTGGAGGAAGCAGTCGCTCTTGTGGCAAAGCAATGGAGAATGAAATCCAGAAGTGTGACAACTCAGATGGATGTAGTACCAAAGCTTGCTACAAAAGCTTCCAAGGTATCATTTGCTCCAACCTCTTCAACAACATCTCCTAAGATGGTCAAGACAGTTGAAGAAAAAACTTTAGATGAGCTTATAAAGGATATTAGGGATTTGAAGGTGGAAATGAGTGAATTGAAAAAGTCCCGAGATCCTCAATCATCTAAAGGTGCAAGATCATTTGTAAGGAGATGTCTTTATTGTGATGGAGAAGACAGTCACAATCTTTGAAGTTGCAAGTCATGTGATGAAGCTATTAAAGCAGGCATTATTGTCTTCAAAGATGGTAAGATTCATGATGCATCTACTAACTTGCCTTTGAGTACCAACTTTGGCAAGCGAGGAATGAAAAAACTTATGGAAGAAAAGATGAGAAGGTCTAATTGTTTACATGGACAAGGTGCTGAGACATTCCATATAGGAGTGGAGCAACAAACAATTAAGACTTTAGAAGCTCTATCTATTGAAATTTTGCGCAGAGGGGCTCAAGCCATTCGAAATGTCACTGGTTGGGATGACCCTGTTGAAACAGCTAGCATCAAAGTTTTTTTAGGACAAGTTCAAGACAAACCTAAAGACTATGATGTCTTTGTTGAAGAGAAGAGAGGGCAAACCTCTGAGAATGATGATACAGGGGAGCCAATATCTAAGAGAAAAATCCAGGAGCTCAAAAAAGGTGAAAAGGTAGAAGGTCCTGCTGCTCATACACGGCAAAGACCTGGGAGGTCCTCTGTCTTTGATCATTCAGGAGAAGGGCCACTTCTAAAGGAAAAATGGGAAGAGAGGACAGACAATGCCAAAGAAAAGGAAAAGGAAGCTGATTCTAAAGGAAAAGGTAAGGGACCTGCCTATAAGCTTCAATCTGACATTGAATCTTCCATTGACATGAAAGGGGTGTTAGAAGAAAGAATCCTGGATGCCAAGATTGAATTTACATTAAGAGAGGCTCTTGGCATTGCTAAAAAAGATTTTCATGAATTGATCATTGATGTCATTAAGAGGAAGAGACAGATGACAGTTGAAACAGTCATGATGAAGGCTCTGGACACGCATATGACAAAAGATGAGGAATTTGAAATTGGACAAGTATTTGCTTTGATGTGTGATCCAATAACTATGGAAGAGAAGGCTAATAATAGTCAAATGGTTAAAGAACAAAATGACTATTTGACTAATGAGGAGGAAGATATGATCTTACAAATGTTTGCACAAACCTGTGTGGTTAGTAACAAGAGTGATATGACCAAAGATAAAGATTTTGTGGAATATGAGAAGATGGTGGAAAATAACGAAGAGGGGGTGAAAGGCTATGACATAAAGGTCCAGGCCTTGCAAACTCAAGAAGAGAAAGAAGAAGCAGTGGATGGATTAGTATCTGTGGCAGCACATGGGAGAAATACTGAGGTAGAAGTGAGGACCTTTGATTGTGCAATTGTGCATGGGATTGATAGAGAAGACAAGGAAGGAATGGATTATATTCAACCATTTTGGGCTAGAGCTACCACAGAGACAAGGGTCAAACTTGGAGGATTAGATGAATCAGTTTTGGCTCTTGTGGACCATGGCTCAGAGATAAACATTATTTCTCGAAATATTTATGAGAAAAATAAATGGCCAATTGATACTAATCATGGATGGGTTATGAGGGCTGCAAATTGTGGGCGAACACAATTATTTGGAGCTTGTCCGGCAATTGCGACAAAGATTGGAGATGTGGAAGTAGAACAAAATTTTTTTGTTCAAAATGATGGTGCTTATCCCGTGATATTAGGACAACCTTACATCACTGCATCAAGAATGGAAACCAAGGTGTTGAATGATGGATCTCATTATGCACGAATTCGAAGCTGTGATGGCAAGAAATCTGTACAATTCTTGACAGTGAAGTCTGAACATGAGAGGCATCGAGTTTGTCTTAGGGATGGGCCTCTGCCTAATTCTTTACACTTTTCGGATTTCTGAATTGCACTCGTGGAGAATGGGGATCCACGGGTGCAGAAGGACCGAATATTTTTGAGCTCCCCAATATACATGGCATTAAAAGTAGATTTGTTGGAATGACTAAGTGTGGATTTGTGAGTTTTATGGATATAAAAGATCTGGACCCTGTAAATAAAAAGATCATTAAAAAGATGGAGAAAAATCTAAAAAATGCAAAGGCTCTTTTAAATGGTGAGTATATTTCTGGAATATATGAAGAAAAAGGCATTGGAGATGATATATTGCAAGTTTTATGCAACTTGCAGATTAAAGAAGAGGAAAATAATGGTACAGATATTATGATTGAAATTCACTCGAGAGCATTGTATCAAGAAATAATAGATGCAATGAATAGCAAGGATTTATGCCAAAGTTATAAGTTGGATCTTGAGGCCATGGTAAATACAAAATATAAAACAGTGGCCAAAAAGGTAAAGCCTATAGCAACTCAACTTCCATTGGATACTGATGAGCATGTCAAACAAGCAGAGAAGGAGCCAAGTTTAAGAGAAGCTAGGAAGATTGGGCACAAGTTTACTAAAGAAACATTAGCAAACTTGAAGATTGGAGGGAGAGAATTCTTGTTAGAACAAGAAGAAAAGAGGTTTCAAGAGATGCTCTCAAAACATGGAAAGGCCTTTGCCTCTTCACCAGATGAGATTGGATGTGTGCGACCAGGTTTAGTAGCACCCATGGTTATTTTTACAGTACCACATGTGCCATGGGATTTGAAGCCAATACCAGTTCCACGAGCATTACTTCCTAAATTAGTTGACTTATTGAAGGAGAAAATGCATATGGGAATACTTGAGCCTTCAATGGCTCCATATTCTAATCGTTGGTTTACTGTTCCTAAGAAGTCTGGAGCATTACGATTCATCCAAGATATGCAACCAGCTAACCAGGTTACCATTAGGAACAAAGGATCAGGACCAATTGTGGATGAAGTAGCAGAAGCGTTTGCTGGACATGCCATATATTCGATTGGAGATCTGTACTCTGGTTATGATCAATTTCAATTGGCCATTGAAAGCAGAGACTTGACAACCATGAAAACTCCGTTAGGATTGGTTCGAATGTGCACATTGCCTCAAGGTGCTACAAACTCAGTGGCACATATGCAAAATGCAATGAATCAAATCTTGAGAGAGTTTGTACCAGAAAAGACTATACCCTTTGTGGATGACATTCCTATCAAAGGATGTAAAGAAGAATATAAAGACTCTATTTTGGATAATGATGGTTGCAGAGCATTTGTAAGAACGCATATTAAAGATGTTGATAAGATTTTATGCAAGATTGAAGAAGCAAATTTGACCCTTTCAATTGAGAAGTCTAAATTTGGTTTTGAAGAAATTTTGGTAGTTGGACATCTTTGTGGACGGTATGGAAGAAGGCCTAATCCTGAGAAAGTTGATGCTATTGCAAAAATGATGGCTTGTAGTAACATCACTGAAGTAAGAAGGTTTCTAGGAGCATGTGTCTTCTATCAAATATGGATACCTCATTTTGCTCACATATCAGAGCCTCTTTACAAATTATTAAGGAAGGGAATTAAATTTCATTGGAAACAAGAGCAAGATTTGGCGATGGAAGACTTGAAAGGAATTTTAAAGTCACCTCCAGTTTTAAAACAAGTTGAATATGAGAGTGGAAGACCGGTGATTGTTACAGTGGACACAAGTCCAATAGCCATAGGGTGGGCTGTTGGCCAGGATGATATAAAAGGAGATAGATTTGCTATTCGTTTTGGAGCAAGGATTCTTACAGAACGCCAGAGAGCATATCCTCAAGTGAAGAGAGAGCTTTGGGGTGCACTTACTGCTCTAACAACTGAAAGAAATTACTTGATTGGAGCAAATGTTGTGTTGGAAACTGATTGCTTACCTCTTCTTGGTATGATTGCCAATTGTTCTTCACCAGACATTGCCATGCTTCGATGGATAGCATATATCAAGTCATTGAATCCAGTTTTGGTGCACATTGCTGGAAAAATGAATCCTGTGGCGGATATGTTATCAAGGGCCAAATACTTTCATGAAGAAGAAATGATGGCTCATGAGGAGAGTGAAGACTTTTTAGAAGAAAGGTATGTATTAGCTGTTGATAGAAAAAATTTAACCAATGACATCTTGCCATTCAAAGTAGAGTTATATAAGGGGAGACTACAAGATATTGGACTCTATTTGAGCACTTTGAAGAAGCAAGAAGGATGGATGGACAAGACTTTTAAAGATATCAGACATCAATCATACGGATATCTGTTGAGAGATGGACTTCTTTGGAAGAGGGCAAAAAGAGCTGATGAATTACCTTTGAGAGTGGTGGATGATCTTGAAACCAAAATCCACGTGCTTAGAGAATTTCATGATGCCCTTTGGGCTGGTCACAGAGGAGTTTGGGCCACTTATACAAAGATTAAGGAACGATATTGGTGGAAGGGTTTATATAAGGATGTTGAAGAATTTGTAGCTTCATGTGTTGTATGTCAACTTCAATCTAAGGCCCGATACAGGGATGAACTACATCCCACTTATCCTCCTTCAATTCATTTCCAATGGATGATTGACTTAGTTGCAATGCCACCTGGAATTTGGGGAATGAAGTATCTTGTTTTGGCAAGGGAAGAGCTCTCAAACTTTGTTGAAGGAAGAGCTCTTCGAACCAAGACTACGGAAGGAATTTGCAGATTCATTCTTGAAGATATTTTTAGCAGATATGGAAGTATTGGAAGAATGAGAGCTGATAGGGGTGAATTAGATGCAATTGAAGCAAGATCATTTTTTCAAAGATATGGTGTACAGCTAAGGTTTACAACTGCTTACAATCCTGAAGCTAATGGCAAAATAGAGAGGGGGCACCCTCCTATCATTCATGCCTTAGTTAAGGCTTGTAAAGAGAAGCCTAATCTTTGGCCTAGGCTATTGCCATTTGCATTATGGGCTGATAGAACCACCCATAGCACTGTCACTGGATATATGCCAGTAGAACTTATGCATGGACATAAGCCTATTATGCCTGGAGAAGAATCAGTTCCAACTTGGATATTTTTGTCTTGGGAAGATGATATTACAAGAGAAAGGCTATTAGAACTTCGCATTCAGCAGCTTAGAAGATTGCCTGAAGATATGCAAATAGCATTAAAAAGGCTTAAGGTTGCTAGATTGAGCAATAAAGAGAGATTTGACAAAACCCATAGAATGAGGTCTAAGAAAATTGAAGAAGGTGATTGGGTGTTGGTGTTTGATAGTTCATTAGAACATCAGCACAGCACAATGAGGAAATTTGCACGAAGATGGTTTGGACCATATGTGGTGGTTAAAGTACATACCAATGCCACATATTCGCTGCGAGAGTTGGATGGAACTTTATTGAAGATCCCAATAGCTGGCAAAAGAATTAAAACATATAGAAGAAGGGATGGAAAGTTTCACACCAATGATCTTGAAGAATTCTTAACTCCATCAGAGACCAAAGAAATACCAGCAGGTGATGAAGAGATTGAAACGGAGGATGAAGAGGATTAAACTTGGCACATACCGGAGGATGTGCAGGTTTAGAGGGGGAGCATGTCATACTGCATTTACGTGCAGTGTATAAAAATATGAAAAATCTTGTATCTATTGTTAATATATGTGTGAGTGCTAGAGGTTATTTTAGAAGATATTATAAGGAGAGGATTTATTATAGCCACTTAGTTAGTGAATTAAGATGGCTATTTGTTTTGTTCCTACCTTATTTATATCCTAGAATAGACTCTTTTGTAATTAGAAGAAAGATAAAGATTGTTTTACCTTTCTTGTTGACTTTTGAGGTAGAATGGACCTTATGAAGGATAAGAAAGAAGAGCATGGGGTGAATAAGGCCCATCCAATAGGATTTGGCTGCCCATGTGGGCGTCTCATAGTCTAATATAGAAAGAAAGGGAGATATACTCCTCTTGTTAGACCGAGAGAGTTTTGAATAGTGAACTTTGGAGAGAGATATCTCCGAGGAGATAGAAGTGTTTTTAGTGAAAATTGGTGGGTGTGTTCTTCGAGTTGTGAGGATTCTAGAACCTACTCACTTGCTTGTATTGGAGTTGTGAACAAAAGGTTATGCTTGTTTTAGTAGAGTGAGGTTTGCTGCCACCCGACGAAGAGGGGCAGAAACTTCGAGCTGCCACTGCAAGTTTGATTTCAACTCTTTCTTAGTCAAATTTATAGAGAGTGTGGAAGATTGTCTTAGCTATCTATCAAGACATCTCTTGTAGCATTTGGAGTTGGAGAGCAAAAGTTGTGAGCTTGAGAGTGGGAAGGGGTTTGCTGCCACCCGACGAAGAGGGGCAGAGACTTTGTTCAACCACCCAAGTCGGACAGTCTCTTCAATCCTTTTGATATTTAAGGTGCTTATAGTAGCTTATGTAAGCTTTCTACAAAAACAAAAATCAATACATTTGGAGCTTTGATGAAAGTTTTATGAGCCGTGAAGTGTCAAAGAGGAAAATTGTTGCTAGGGTTTGAAGAGTAGAATCGACTAGCTACAAAATCTGGAGTTTGAGAGGCATGCATGCAAAATTTTAGAACAAGTTAGGTGATGGAGTGAGCTTTCTAAAAAGCTATTGCATGTCCAATTTGGAGAAGGGAAGTGATCACAACAAAGGCTGAAGTGAAGAGGAGCTTTGCTGCCTTTGCATTTGCTTGGAAATTTTAGCGCCTACTTCTTTTAGCCATAACTTTTAAATGGTAAGTCATCTATTTGTGAAATTTTGATATGTTTTACAATGGATTATTGGCTTTCCATAGGCTGTAAGCACGCTTGATTCGACCTTTGGATAAATTTTTCGTGATTTATTTAGTTTCAGCTTATTGTATAACTTGTATTCCTCATATGCGGTTGTATTTTGAGGTATACTTGAATACATACATACTTTGCTTATACTTTTTATACAAGTATATATACTTGTATTTATACAAGTATTCTATAAGTATTCTACAAGTATTATACATAATATTTGTACAAGTATTCTACAAGTATTATATATAATATTTGTACAAGTATTTGTACAAGTATTATACTAAGGATTTATACAAGTATTTGTACAAATGTTATACCAAGGATTTATACAAGTATTTATACAAGTATTTGTATAAGTATTATTTAAGTATTTATACTTTATATTTGTACAAGACTTGTACAAGTATAATACAAGTATAACTTGAAAGCTTGAAGAAATATTGAGCAAGTATAGAACATACTTGCACGGCTTCCTCTCATGTTCCCCGCTAGTTCTAGTAGCAGCTAGGAACCCTGCGTTTTCCCAAGGCGAATTCTCTCTACCCGACAACGTGTCTTGCAAATTAGACACGTATAGGAGGTCCTATAGAATACCGCTACATAGCTCTTAATTAGATAGTATTTATAGAGGCAAGAGTGAAACCTTCTTCATTCTTGTCAATTCCTTTCTTGCTTCTAGTCCAGTTTTAAGAATCTATAATTTTCTTGTCTTGTGGCAATAGCCATTCTAATTTTTTTTAACATACATATTTCCTTACTTCTATTTTGTTATACTTCTTAATAGAAATTTCATATGTTTATTTGCTTTCATCAAGTTCTTGTCTTTGATAGATTGACAAGAATATACATATAGTATTGGAGCTTTGTCTTTTCTCGATTAAGACTGGATTATTCTTTTCTCTTAATAAGACATTAGCATATTAGAAGTTGTAGATTACCCACTTCTAAACTGATATTGTTTCTAGAATTTTTTTCTTTTGAGTATGTTATTTCGTATTTCTTGAAGTGAAAATAGACACCTTCTTTCTTGTTGTATTATTATGGCAAAGCTTGTGGAAATGAAGAGTGTAATAGCACAAATGCAAGAGCAAATGAGAGAGCTAATCCTTGCAATGCAGTAACTCAGTTTACTACCACAAAGAGCAACAAGATTGGCAGAAAGTGAAGATATAGAGATGGTTGGAGCTGCGCCAATATTTATATCAAACCATACTATCTCAGCTATAGTGGAGAACCGTTCAAGCATTAGAAAACCAAAAATTAATTTGTCAGAGAAATTTGATGGCACAAGATCTAAGTTTTGAGGATTTGTGAATCAGGTACAATTGGTGATTGAACTTCAACCTCAAAGTTATCATATGCAAGGATTTCAAGTTAGTTTTATTAGAACATACCTCTCGGATTCTACTTTATCATGGTTTTCATCTTTTTTTGAATGACGTGATCCAATATTAGAGGCAATTTTAGAAAAATTTCAATCTATATATGAAGAACATGATACAATCCGTGTTGCAACCAACAAGATTTGCATCCTATGATAAGACAATCGATCGGTGTAATTATACGCTTCACATTTTTGACAACTAGCAATTAATATCAAGTGAGATGATGCTGCACTTGTCAGCCAATTTCTCTACGGATTACAAAATGAGATAAAAAAATTAATGCTCAATTTATCTGATCCTCAGACATTGAGTCAAGTAATTGATTTTGCTGTGAAGTATGACAATCAATTTTTTGAATTTCAATCTGAGAGTCGTACAAGGGAGCCTCAACGTTATTATTCAAAGGCAACATCAATATTCTCACAAAACATACATTTGGAAGTAGAAGACATGCAAATTCATAGGGTACGTTTTGAACCTCTTATTGAACAGGAAAAGATTTGGCGTCATCAAAGAGGATTATATTTATATTATAGAGAACCTAAATACATTGCTCAATATTGTCTAAACAAATGACACAACTACAAAATGAGGAGTATAGTTGTCAAAGAAGACAACATGTCAAAAAACAAATTTGTCTAGCTACAATAGGAACCATGCAGTTGGAATCTTGTACAATTCCTAGTGAAGGTCCTATTCTCTCCTCAGAACCTCCTCTTTGTTTTATAATAGATGTATATTTAGGACTCATATAGAAGTACATGTAGAAGTCATAGATAGTCGTCCATTATCTTCTGGAGATTTCACTCATAAAACCCATCCTATAAAAGTAACAATAGATGATCATAATAGCTACGTAACCTTTAATATAATTAAATCTCTGTCTAATTGAGTTATTTTAGGTTTATCATGGCTAGAAAAATATAATCCTCAAATAGATTGGAATTCTTATAGACTTGATTTTTCTCAAAACATTATTAAATATCTTGTCGACCAAATAAAAAGCTATAAGTCTACTATAATAAAACTTGTATTTATAGATGTAAAAGCTTTTATACATGCAATAAAAGAAGGATCAACTTTTGCTATTTATGCCACATCCGTTTTTGATGGTGGAAAGACTTTAAGTGGCATTCCAAGTCAATATCTGGATTATTAAGATATTTTTGAAAAAAAAATACAAATATTCTTCTGGAACATCGTCCGTATGATTGTTCAATTGACCTCAAAGAAGGAGCTCAGCCTCTATTTGGACCAATCTACACTTTATCACAAAATGAGCTAGCTCAATTCAAGAAATACATTGATGAAAATTTAGCCAAGAATTTTTTACGTCATTTGAAATCTCAAGTAGGAGATCCTATCTTGTTTTTAAAGAAAAAAGATGGATCACTACAGATGTGTGTAGATTATCAAAGGCTCAACAAGATTACCATCAAAAATAAATATCCTCTACTATTGATATCTAGACTTTTGGATCAATTGAATCAAGCTAAGATCTATATAAAAATAGATCTACGAAGAGTGTACAACCTGATCCACATCAAAGAAGGAGATGAATGGAAGACTGCTTTTTGAACAAGGTATGGACATTTTGAATATAATGTTATACCCTTTGGACTCA
This sequence comes from Physcomitrellopsis africana, assembly GCA_036785485.1. Classification (NCBI taxonomy): domain Eukaryota; kingdom Viridiplantae; phylum Streptophyta; class Bryopsida; order Funariales; family Funariaceae; genus Physcomitrellopsis; species Physcomitrellopsis africana. The sequence continues at coordinate 10,246 of JAWRVF010000643.1, forward strand.
CAAATGCACTAGTTATTTTTCAGCATCTTATGAATGATATTTTTTGTGAATTTTTAGATGCTTTTGTTGACTGTTACTTAGACAATATTTTAATCTACTCTAAAGACGTAAAAGAATATGAATTACATGTTCGTCATATATTACAAAAACTTAGAGATACCAGATTATAAGCCAAGATGGAAAAGTGTATATTTCAGATTACTCAAGTTGATTTCTTAGGAACCATCATTTCAAATGATGGTCTCATGATGGATCCTAAGAAAGTCCAAATAATCATGGATTAGAAGATTCTAAGAATTGTAAGAAAAGTGCAATGCTTTTTGGAATTTGCCAATTACTACCAAATCTTTATCAAGAATTTTTCTCAAGTTGCAACTCCACTTACACATCTAACTAGTAAAGACAAACTCGAGTGGAGTAAAGAAGCAGAAGCATTGTTTGAAGTGTTGAAAATAGCTTTTACTTTTGCACCAATCTTATATTGCGTTGACTTCTCCAAGGCATTTTTCATGGAAACAGATGTAACAGACTTTGCTTTGGATGCACTATTGCTACAAATGGCAGTAGATGACAAACTCCACCTAGTAGCTTTCTATTTCAAGAAATTTTCAACTGTAGAAATCAACTACAATATCCACGATAAAGAGCTTCTTACAATTGTGGATTCTTTTCAAGAATGGCCCCACTATTTTGAAGGCGCTTTTAGTCCAGTCATTGTATATGCAGATCACAAGAATCTTGAGTACTTCATGTCAACATGTACATTAAATCGTTGTTAAGCTCATTGGAGCATGTCTTTGTCAAGATTTGAGTTCATCATTAGTTATCGATGAAGAAAATAATAAGATCTATTTGATGCTCTTTCTAGACGATCTTATCTTGTATTAAAAGAAGAAAATGCAGCTTTTGATCAACAAAGAATGATCCTCTTGAAATCGGAGTTTTTTCATATTTGAGCAATAAAATCAACATTAACTGTTGATTTAATGTTTTTCAAGGAAATCTAATTAAGTATGCCCTCAGATTCTCTTGTTTATGATATTAAGAATAATTCTTCTAAATCTCATGATACTTCAAAGTTTGAGTTCAGAGACAACTTACTTTATTTTGAAAGACATTTATATGTCCTAGAAGGTAAAGCATGACTATGTACTCTTGAAGCTCATTACAACTTCCCCGTAGCTCAACATTTTGGATACAATAAGACCTTGGAGCTAATTTCAAGAGATTTTTATTAGCCTCAAATGTAGAAGGTTGTTAAAGAGTTTGTACAATTGTGTAATGTTTGTTTAAGATCAAAAACTCCTCATCATTGATCTTACGGACTTTTTCAATCATTACCTATATCAAAACAATCTTAATCTTCTATTTCTATGGATTTCATCACGGATCTTCTAAATTCAAGTTTATATGATTCTATATTCATGATCGTAGATCATTTCATTAAGATGGCACATTTTATACCATATATCTAAAGATCTAATAAAGTCAAAGGACAAGCTAGATACCAAATTTTAGCTCAAGTTAATAGTTGGAAAAAAAAAAATTATTGCCGGAATATCTACATCAACTTTCAAATTGGTGGCCAAGTGACATCAATGCAATTTTTTGATGATTTTTAACAATCTATAAGTTGGGTTAGTTGAAAATTTTTAAGCATATAGAAGACTTATATTTGCATTTCTATGCAAAATTTCACACCAAGTTGACAATAAAATTAAAAGCTATAGCTTATTAAAGTTCATGGACTAAGATTAGGGCTTATAAGAGAAATCTAAGTTGCTTAATTGTGACAAGTAATAAAGCAATTGGATTTTTTTATGTAGTTGAAGTTACTAGGACGAGTATTTTTAAATACTTTGTATTAATTTGAGCACTCTTAAATTGAAATTTGAATCATATTCTTCTTATATGGATGAAATCTATTAAAGATTCTTGAAGATTTGTGAACTACAACGTCATCCTCCATAACCAAGTGCCCAACGTATTTCCAAATAAAACAATATATAATACAACACTCTTAATCTCATGATTATTGGAATAATTAAGACAGACAAAGATTTTTACAAAGATTGATTTGAGAGGTATCTACAACCTAGTCAGGATCAAAGAAAGAAATCAATAAAAGATAGCATTTTGTACAAGATACAGACATTTTGAATATAATGTTATGCTTTTTGGACTTACAAATGCACCTGCAATCTTTCTATATATGATGAATGATATCTTACAAGAATACTTAGATGATTTTGTAGTTATCTACTTGGACAATATCTTGATCTTCTCTAAGAATAAGTAAGAACATGAACATCATGTATGTATAGTATTGGAAAAACTATAGGAAAGTGGATTGTATGCCAAATTAGAGAAGTGCTCTTTCCATCAACCATCAGTTGATTTTTTAGGATGTATTATCTCTAAAAATAGAATTTTTATTAATCCAAAGAAGATATAAACTATTATAGAGTGGAAACAACCATCATCAATCAGAGATGTACAATATTTCTTAGAATTTATAAATTTTTATAAAATCTTCATCAAGGATTATTCCAATATTATAACTCTATTAATATAATTTATAAGGAAGGAGAAATTTATTTGAGATAATAAGGCTAAGGAAGCATTCAAGAAGCTAAAAGAATCCTTCACTTCAGCCCCTATACTTATCCACGAAGATCCAACAAAACCATTTATTTTGGAAATGGATGCCTTAGATTTTGTACTTGGATTTGTACTCTCTGAAACTGGTGATGATGATCAATTACATCTAGTAGCATTCCACTCTCAAAAATTTTCACCTGCAGAGATCAATTATGAAATCCATAACAAAGAATTATTGGCAATTATTGATATTTTTGAAGAGTGGTGCTATTTGCTGGAAGAGACTCAACACAAGATCATGGTATATATTGATCACAAAAACTTAGAATATTTTATAAGTACGCGAGTGTTGAATTGCCATCAAGTACAATGGAGTATATCATTATCTCAGTTTGATTTTGTAATTATATATTGTCTATGAAAACTTCAAGAAAAATCAAATGTCCTTTCTCAACGGTCATACCTTGTGCCAAGAATAAGAGATATGTTAATAGATCAACAAAAATCAATCATGTTGAAGCCGTCTAATTTACAATTGAAAACATTGACAATATTTATCTATGTAGATATAGCTCTCAAGATAAAAATCTAGAGAGCAATGAAAACAGATTCATTTGTAGATAGCATTCACTAATGTTTAAAAAACATACAGGTGAAAAAAAAAACAATTTCAAGTTTGAGAATGGATTGTTGTATTTCAAGGATCTTTTATATGTTCTTCCAGGCCTTGCAAGACTTTAGATTCTTCAAGCAAGAAAAATTGGATATTTTAGCTTCAAGAAGACTTTAGAATTAATATCAAGAGATTAATGGTGGCCTCAAATGTAAAAATTCAAGAAAAAATTCATTCAATCATACAAAATTTGTGTCCAAGCAAAGATTCCAAGACACCAACCATATGGACTTCTCCAATCACTTCCACTTCTTAAAAATCCATAGCAATTTTTTTTATGGACTTTATTACAAACCTCTGAATTTTTAATAGAAAAGATTTAATTTTTGTAGTGGTAAACCATCTTATTAAGATGACATATTTCATTCTATGCAACAAGACTATTTTTGGGGAGGAAATGGCCAAATTTTTTATTACTAATATTTATCAAATACATGGCCTTCCCAATGATATTATTTCAGACCAAAGACCACAATTTGTATCAAATTTTTGTAGAGGACTATTTTAACTTTTAAAGGTCGAGATCAATCTTCATCAGCTTATCATCCTCAAATTGATGGTCAAATAGAACAATTGAATCAGATCTTGAAATAATATCTTCATTGTAATATAAATTACCAACAAGATGATTAGATGGATCTCTTACCATTGGCCAAGTTTGCATATAATAGCACCAAATATTCTTTAATAAAACAAATTCTATTCTTTTTCAAACTATAGATTCTATCCTAGAGCAGATTTATTCCAAATTGAAGATATGAAAAGTCTTGCTACAGAAAATCAAACTACCTACTTGAAGGCCATCCATGAAGAATTAAAATTCTAATTGCAAATGGCTTAAGATCAATATAAAGACTATGCAGACATTCATCGTAAGAACCAACCAAAGTTCAAGATAGGAGATTATATTTGGTTACTTTGGTGAAATATATAAACAAATCGACCATCACTGAAATTAGACTACCAAAGATTTGAACTATTTATAATTCTACACCAAGTAAATCTAATAAGTTTTTATCTTAAACTATCAAGTAATATGCACATTCATCTTGTCTTCTATATCTCATTTTTAAAAATCTATTATAAATCAATTATTGATGGAAGAACTCTTCCACCACCAACATCAATTAAAGTCAATTAAGATCTTAAATACAAAATAGATGAAATATTAGATTCACGTATAAAATATGGATGATTGAAATATTTCATCCATTAGAAGGACTATGGAATTAGCAAAAAAATATGGAAACTTTCAAATAACCTTAAGAATGTACCTAAGAAAGTTTGCAAATTCCATCAATGATTGTTAGGAACATAGTCTTTAGAACCTTCTAGAGACAAGCTTCTAGAATATTCTAGAAGCAAGTCTTTGGAACCCTCTAGAATATTCTCTAAAGATTCCTTAGAATATTCTATGAAGATTTCTAGAAGATTCTCTAAAGATTCTCTTAGAAGGTTTTAGAAGATTCTTAGAATATTTTTAGAATATTCTACTAGATTCTAGGAAGTTGCTTGAGAAGCTTCCTAGTTAAGTAGAAGTCGCTTGAGAAGCTTCCTAGTTTAGCGGAAGTAGCTCAAAAAGTTTCCTATCTAGTAGTATATATAGGAGTCGAGGCTGAAGGGTTCTTCAGTCTCGACAACACATCTCTTGGAGCTCTAGCTCACTTCTCTGGTGTTGGCCTTGTACTCATCTGCATTAATTTAGTTCTTTCCAGTTCTTCGTGAACTTTTTGTTTAGATTTCTAGTTTGTATTTTGTGTCCGTGACAGTTTGTCGAGACTACACACATCTTTGATATCAGAGCTAGTTCCTTCTTGTGAGAGTGTGGATTACCCCTCTTCTTGAAGGTCTACTGGCGTTTTAGAGGTTGCGGATTACCCTCCTCTAAACTGATATTCATTGTATTCAATATTGGAGTCTTGTTCTTCTTGAAAAGCGTGGATTATCCCTCTTCTTGAAGAACTTAAGGCGTTTTAGAGGTTGCGGAGTACCCTCCTCTAAACCAATATTATCTTCTGTAGATTCATCTTTTCCTTCTCTTAGAATGGTCGGAGGTCAAGACATCACTATGGCTGAAAGTTCGGAGTCCAAATTGGACGCCATCATGAATGCTCTTGCTACGTTGTCTCAGAGAACTGCAGAGATAGAAGGAGTTATGGCAAGGCTTCACAACGTTGGAACGCCCGAGGCAGCACAATCTAAGGTTCACCAATCTCAAGCTTCGGCATCTAATGAAGCAACCATGTCGTTAGTTCGGCAAGAACCGTTGGTTCAACAGCGAAAGGAACCCCGAGTCAGCCTTCCAGACAAATTTGATGGTACGCGTTCCAAGTTTTGAGGTTTCGTCAACCAAATCAGGTTGATTACGGTTTTGCAACCTGAACGCTATCCGACGGAGGAGTCGCGTGTTGGATTAGTCGGAACTCTGCTCACAGGACAAGCGTTATCGTGGTTCGCTCCTTTATTCGAGAAACGATCACCAATTTTGAGCAACTTTGAAACTTTCTTGGAGGCATTTGCCGAGGCATTTGGCGAACATGATAAGGCTCGATGGGCTACAACGAAGATTCGGTCGCTACGACAAGGGATGCGCTCAGTATCAATTTATGCATCAGATTTCAGGCAATTAGCGTGCGACATCAACTGGGACGAAGAAGCGTTGATGAGTCAGTTTTATTGGGGTCTAAGAGATGACGTGAAGGATTTGCTATTATCGCTTCCAGACCCACGGACGCTCAACGAAGCCATCAGCCAAGCGGTGAAGTGCGATAACCGCCTATTTCAACGTCGCCAAGACCAACGTGCAAGACAATATACGACTCACCATGGCCCTAGTATGTCAGCAAGTGGCCTCAACTCACACTCGGAAGCGGAAGACATGCAAATTGACGCGGTACGTATAAAGCCCCTTACTCCAGAAGAAAGAAAGCGACGTATGGAGGAAGGACTATGCTTATATTGCGGAGAGCAAGGCCACTCAGTTAGAAACTGCCCCAAGAAGCAAAATCGACGCATTGTGAAGACCAGAGGTGCGATTATACAGGAAAACGAAGATGCCCAGCCACAATGGGAACCGTGCGGCTGGACAATTCAATACCACAACAAAAATCAGGTTCCACTCTTTCTTCCCAGCCTGCTAGTTGTTTTACAATCCCTTTGTCTTTTGGTCCTCAGAAAATCAAAATCCTAGCGTTATTAGATTCAAGAGCATCTGCTTGTTTCTTAGACGAAGAATTTGCTAAGCGCCATAAGATCCCTCTAGTGTTGAAATCCAAACCCGTACACGTAGAAGTAATAGATGGAAGACCCTTATTGTCCGGTAGTGTCATCCATGAATCAGAACCTATAGAAGTTGCATTTGAAAACCATAGTAGTTTTATTATTTTTAATATTATTAGAACCCCGTCAAACCCTGTCATTCTTGGTCTTTCTTGGTTAGAGAAGCATAATCCATCTATCGATTGGAGGTTGCGAAGAATGACATTTTCCATAGATTATTCTAAAAGTAAGCCTATTAAAAGGTCTAGAATAAAAAAACCATTATTCCTTGGAGCAAGAGCGTTTGTAAGGTCGTCCAAGGAAGGTACACCATTTGTCATTTATGCAACACCGATTAGCGACAAGAAGACTTCGACAACAAGTATACCGGAGCAGTATAAGGACTTTGAGGACGTATTTCAAAAGAAGAATGCTGAAATGCTATCGGAGCATCGACCATACGATTGTGCCATAGACTTACAAGAAGGAACACAACCACCTTTTGGCCCAATCTACAACCTATCGCAGACGGAGTTGGCAGAGCTACGGAAGTACATCGACGAGAATCTAGCCAAGAATTTCATTCGCCATTCAAAGTCGCCAGCCGGGGCACCGATCTTATTTGTGAAAAAGAAGGACGGCTCGTTGCGGATGTGCGTAGATTATCGAGGCCTCAACAAGGTGACGAAGAAGAATCGTTATCCGTTACCCTTGATCTCCGGTCTTTTGGAACAACTTGGACGTGCAAAGATCTTCACAAAGATTGATCTAAGGGGAGCTTACAATCTTGTGCGTATCAAGGAGGGAGACGAATGGAAGACAGCTTTCCGTACAAGGTATGGCCACTTTGAGTATAATGTCATGCCTTTTGGCCTCACCAATGCTCCGGCCGTTTTTCAACACATGATGAATGACATTTTTCGAGAGCACCTTGACGACTTCGTTGTCATCTACTTAGATGACATTCTGATATTTTCCAAGAACGAGGAAGAGCATGAGAAACATGTTCGTCTGGTCCTTAAAAAGCTACGCCAGCGAGGACTCTATGCCAAACTAGAGAAATGCTTATTTCACCAGACTGAGATGGAATTTTTAGGATTTATCGCCACTACAGAAGGTTTGAAGATGGATCCCAAAAAGGTAGAGGCAATTGTGTCTTGGGAAGTTCCAAAGACAATTCGAGATGTGCAATGCTTTCTTGGTTTTGCTAACTTCTATCGGATCTTCATCAAGAATTATTCCCAAGTCGCTGCCCCGCTCACTCGGTTGACATGCAAGGAGAAGCTCGAATGGAGACCTCAAGCGGAGAAAGCATTCCAAGATCTTAAGTCGGCATTTACTACAGCTCCAATCTTGGTACACCCTGACTTTACAAAGGCCTTCTACTTAGAGACCGATGCTTCAGATTTTGCTTTGGGAGCGGTGCTTTCACAGATGGACGTAGACAGGAAGCTCCATCCAATTGCATTCTATTTGTGGAAGTTTTCTGCTGCCGAGATCAACTATGAGATCCACGATAAAGAACTCCTTGCAATAGTGGATTCCTTTCAAGAGTGGCGACACTTCCTTGAAGGAGCTGTACATCCAATGACCGTATATATGGATCACAAGAATTTGGAATACTTCATGACATCTCGAGTTCTGAATCGTCGTCAGGCTCGATGGAATATGTCGCTTTCCAGATTTGACTTTGTTATTACTTATCAGCCTGGGAAGCAAGAAAGACTCTCCGATGCATTATCGAGGAGATCGTATCTTGCGCTGAAGGTTGGAGAAGCAGCATTCGATCAACAGTGTGTAACATTGCTAAAGCTAGAGCATTTTAGGATTTGCACCGCTTCCATGCCAATTGATACTGATTTCCTCAACCAAGTACGCGCCGCGACTCTTGAAGATTTTATAGCTGTGGATATCAAGCAGCGCATTGATAACGACAAGTTCAAGGTTGAAGAAGATTTTTTATACTTTGAAGAGCGATTGTATATTCCAAAAGGACCAACACGACTCCGAGTTCTTCAATCTCGTCACGACTTTCCAACTGCGGGACATTTCGGGTTCAACAAGACTTTGGAGCTTATCTCCCGAGATTTTTGGTGGCTCCAAATGTGGAAGGATGTGAAAGAGTTTGTCATCTCTTGTGATATTTGTTTAAGATCAAAGAGCCCTCGACATCGCCCTTATGGTCTTCTACAGCCACTGCCTATTCTGCGTCGACCATGGTCTTCAATTTCTATGGACTTCATCACAGACTTGCCGTCATCAAATTCATTCGATAGCATCTTTATTGTGGTGGATCGGCTTACAAAGATGGCACATTTTGTCCCTTGCAAGAAGACATCTTCAAGCAAAGACACTGCAAGGCTCTTCCTCGATAACGTATATCGTTATCATGGCCTACCAAATGATATCATATTGGATCGAGGGACTCAGTTCGTATCCAAGTTTTGGAGATCTCTCTTTGAGTTTTGGAGATCTCTCTTTGAGGCATTGAAAGTGGATATCAAATTTTCTTTGGCTTTCCATCCCCAAACTGACGGCCAAACAGAACGGGTCAATCAAGTCTTGGAGCAGTATCTACGGTGCAGCATCAACTATCAGCAGGACGATTGGACCGCATATCTATCGCTTGCCGAGTTTGCTTACAACAACACACTTCATGCGTCGACTCAACAAACACCATTCTTTTCCAACTATGGATACCATCCAAAATTTGACTTATTGAGTCCATTAACAAATATCAATCCGGCAGCTGAAAGAATTGCAAAGCAGTTATCGGAACTTCAAGCCACGTTGAAATTTCAATTGCAAGTTGCACAAGAGTCCTACAAGGCGACCGCAGATAGATCTCGGAATGAGGCACCTGCTTTCAAGGTTGGAGATAAAGTATGGTTACTTCGACAAAATATTAAGATGACAAGGCCTTGTGATAAGTTGGACTACCGAAGATTGGGACCATTTGTCATCCAGAGGCAAATCAATCTAGTGGCATATCGTCTGGAGCTACCAGCTGCTATGAAGGTACACCCTGTCTTTCATGTTTCTTTATTGGAATCTTATTGAGAGTCATCCTTTCTTGGAAGAACACAACATCCGCCACCTAGCATTGAAATTGAAAACCACGAGGAATACGAAGTCAAAAAGGTACTGGATTCACGGCGAAGGTGGGGCAAGTTGGAGTATCTTGTTCATTGGTGCGGCTACGACATTAATGAACGAACGTTGTCGGGTAGAGAGAATTCGCCTTGAGAAAACGCCGGGTTCCTAGCTGCTACTAGAACTAGCAGGGAACATGAGAGGAAGCCGTGCAAGTATGTTCTATACTTGCACAATATTTCTTCAAGCTTTCAAGTTATACTTGTATTATACTTGTACAAGTCTTGTACAAATATAAAGTATAAATACTTGAATAATACTTATACAAATACTTGTATAAATACTTGTATAAATCCTTGTACAAATACTTATACAAATATTATGTATAATACTTGTAGAATACTTGTAGAATACTTATATAAATACAAGTATATATACTTGTATAAAAAGTATAAGCAAAGTATGTATGTATTCAAGTATACCTCAAAATACAACCGCATATGAGGAATACAAGTTATACAACAAACTGAACCTAAATAAATCACTAAAATTTCATCCAAAGGTCGAATCAAGCGTGCTTACAGCCTATGGAAAGCCAATAATCCATTGTAAAACATATCAAAATTTCACAAATAGATGACTTACCATTTAAAAGTTATGGCTAAAAGAAGTAGGCGCTAAAATTTCTAAGCAAATGCAAAGGCAGCAAAGCTCCTCTTCACTTCAGCCTTTGTTGTGATCACTTCCCTTCTCCAAATTGGACATGCAATAGCTTTTTAGAAAGCTCACTCCATCATCTAACTTGTTCTAAAATTTCGCATGCATGCCTCTCAAACTCCAGATTTTGTAGCTAGTCGATTCTACTCTTCAAACCCTAGCAACAATTTTCCTCTTTGACACTTCACGGCTCATAAAACTTTCATCAAAGCTCCAAATGTATTGATTTTTGTTTTTGTAGAAAGCTTACATAAGCTTCTATAAGCACCTAAAATATCAAAAGGATTGAAGAGACTGTCCGACTTGGGTGGTTGAACAAAGTCTCTGCCCTTCTTCGTCAGGTGGCAGCAAACCCTTTCCCACTCTCAAGCTCACAACTTTTGCTCTCCAACTCCAAATGCTACAAGAGATGTCTTGATAGATAGCTAGCACAATCTTCCACACTCTCTATAAATTTCACTAAGAAAGAGTTGAAATCAAACTTGCAGTGGCAGCTCGAAGTTTCTGCCCCTCTTCGTCGGGTGGCAGCAAACCTCACTCTACTAAAACAAGCATAACCTTTTGTTCACAACTCCAATATAAGCAAGTGAGTAGGTTCTAGAATCCTCACAACTCGAAGAACACACCCACCAATTTTCACTACCTCGGAGCTATCTCTCTCCAAAGTTCACCACTCAAAACTGCCTCCCCTCTCGGTCTAACAAGAGGAGTATATCTCCCTTTCTTTCTATATTAGACTATGAGACGCCCACATGGGCAGCTAAATCCTATTGGATGGGCCTTATTCACCCCATGCTCTCCTTTCTTATCCTTCATAAGGTCCATTCTACCTCAAAAGTCAACAAGAAAGGTAAAACAACCTTTACCTTTCTTCTAATTACAAAAGAGTCTATTCTAGGATATAAATAAGGTAGGAACAAAACAAATAGCCATCTTAATTCACTAACTAAGTGGCTATAATAAATCCTCTCCTTATAATATCTTCTAAAATAACTTCTAGCACTCACACATATATTAACAATAGATACAAGATTTTTAATATTTTTATACACTACACGTAAATGCAGTACGACAACGTGGGAGCCAGCCGAAAATCTTGCCAATGCGCTGTCGTGTTGTAAATCAAAACATAGTGTGAAAAACATAAAAGAATGCATTAAAATAAAAAGATTAAGATTAGAAGAAAGGTTGATAGAAAATTAGTAGTAAGAAGATACAATGGAAATTTACCTTGAAAAGTGAAATTTCTTCAAGTTAGTAAAAAAGAAAAGATTGAGGAAGTGGAAAAGACATGGGCTAAGAGGTCTTTTTGACCAAGAGGATAAAGAAGACCAGGAGGGAGATGACAAGGAAGGGTCATGAAGAAGAAGGAGGAGAGTTTTTTTGGAGAGATAGGGTTTCTTTTTGATAGGCAGTATACGTTTTTGTGTGTAGCAGAAGTTTAGAGAAGATTTTAGGTGCGAGTTTTTGTAGGTTTGTAGTAGACAAGATAAGGAACTCATAGAGATAATTCTCATGTCTTTTGATTAAGTATCAAGGGAGATATGAGTCATGAAAGTTGCAGGTGTTTAAGACTAGGGCAGAGAGGGTTACTAAATTTCGGGCCTTGGTTCTTGGAAACCACTTAGACTTTAGTGGCGAAATTTGTTGGGTTTTTGTTCCTTATAGAGTTAACTACTTTGTGTCAAAATCTCAAGTCAATATGACCTCTAAGCAAAGAGTTATGAGTGAAATTGTAACCGGTTTGAATGAAAAGAGAAATAGAGTGAAGGCAAGGTTGAGGGTTTGTATGGGCAGTGCATGTGTGTGGGTTTTTTTGGGTATAAAGTGATTTAGGAGATGAATTTGAGTGTGAAATTTGATAAGCATGATCTATGTAAGTTAAGGAAGAGATGATTGTAAGTTTGATACTCATTAGTCTTATAAATAAAATGTTATGCTCTTTCAAAGTGACAGGGGTCTATCTCCAAATCAGTGAAGTTTGAGGGAGCATATCTTTGTGATCAGAGTAGTATTTTGAGTAAAATTTGTTGGGGTTTGTAGATTTATGAGTCTATTAAGTTGTGTAAAAAGCTAATTGCTATTGGAGTTATATTCGAGGAGTTATGAGGAAAATTGTGGTCGAATCCAGAGTTGTTAGAAGGCAAAATTAAAGAAGAAGGATGGAACCTATAACTCAAGTTTGGAGAAGGCTCTTGGAGCAATATTTGGAAGGTGTTTACAACATGAGATAAGCTATAAGCCTACCAAATTTCAGCACTTAGGTCTTCTTTAATGAAGAGCAATGAAGGTGTGAAGCAAAGGGGGTCTAGAATCAAAGGCAGCATGGAGGAATTACTTTGACAACATGGTTCTCTCTAACCACATGAGCTATAATCAAAAGGTTTATGGGGTTTGCTTCTTTACTCTCTTAAGTACCTTGTGTCCAAATTTTGCTTCAATTGATGTGATATCCTAGGATTTATGAGCAAAATTGAGGGCAGGTTTCTAAAGGTAGAATATGTTAGGGTTAATAAAGTATGTTTTTATATAAATTCTTCAATTTTATGAACTTTATGAATCTCATCTTGCACTTGAGAAACTAGAGGCAAAAAAGACCCAGTGTTTCTTAGGGCTAAGACTCTCACCACGACATTTGGTGCTTCCACTGAGAGAGCTCTAAGGCTTCAAGATTTTTTAAGGCAAGATTGGGGATAATAGAACCAGTAGTAGTCAAGCTCAAGGAGGTAGTCAAAACTTTGTAGAGGAGTTCTTTAGGGCCATGCAAATGTTTATGGGGCAACAAATTGCCAATGCAGCTGGACAAGGAGCTACAAAAGCTTTGAAAGCTGTTATTTCCAAGAATGAAAGATTCAGTGGGAAGAACATTTCAAATTTTTTAAGGAATTATACTTGTGAGATGGAAATCTATCAAATTTCAGAGGAGAAGATGATAGAGACATTTGACTTGGCAGTTGTACATTAAATATACAAGCCTAAAGTATTCTAAAATCTCTAAAATGTAGCAAAATATACTAAACCCTTCATTAACCTTAAGGGAGATTTTTTCTAAAGTTCAATAGTGCATATTTCTAAATTGGATTGTTCTAAAGTACTCAAATTTTAGATAAAGTATTAATATACTCTTAACAACTATCACAATAAATTTCATCCATTGATTCATTATTGATCTTTAGATATTGCTAAAATCCTAACATTAGCTTCAAATCTTTATTCTTCTTATGAGAGAATAGATCATTCCTCTCTTTGAAGGTCTTAAGGCATTTTAGAGATTGCAAGTTATTCTCTTTTAAATTGATATTATCTTCTTATAGATTTTTTTTTTCTTAGAATAGTTAGAGATCAAGACATTAGTATGATTGAATCTTTTGAGTTCAAGTTAGATGCCATCATAAGTACTCTTACTACTTTATATATTAGGACTATAGAAATTAAAGAAATTATTGCAAAACTTTATAACAACACAACATTTGGAGTACCATAATCTAGATTGCATCTGCCTCCAACTTTTGTGCTTGAAGATATACTACTATCTATATTGTGTCAAAAAAATCCACTCGTTCAACAATATAAGGAGTCTTGAGTTACTCTTTCAAAAAAATATAATGATACATGTTTAAAATTCTAAGGGTTTGTCAACCAAATTCAATTGATAATGGTTCTAGAACTTGATATTTATTTGACAAAAGAATCATGGATTGGATTGGTTTGGTTGGTACTTTGTTTATAGGGCAAGCACTATCATGGTTTGCTTTCTTATTTGAAAAGAAATTATTAATTTTAAATAACTTTGAAGCTTTTGTAAAAATATTTAGAGAAGCATTTGGAAAACATGATAAGGTTTATTGTATAATAGCCAAAATATGAGTATTATAACAAGGGGCATGCTCTATATTAATACATGCATCCAATTTTAGGCAACTAATATGTGACATTAATTGAGATAAAGAAATCTTGATGAATCAATTCTATTGGAAATTAAAAAATAATGTGAAAAATTTATTATTATTACTTTTGGATCCACACTCGTTCAATAAAGCCATCAACTAAGTTAAATAAGCCATCAACTAATATGTGAAATATGATAATTGATTATTCTAACCTTGTCAAGATCAACATTGTCATATAGTAATATGACCAATAGATGAAAGAAGAAAGAAATGATTACATTATAAAAAAAACTATGAAAGACATGAACTAAAACAGATACATAAATTACTAAAGACTATGTCAAAGAAAAATAACAAGATAGAAATAAAGAAGTATGTATATTAAAGAAGAAACTGGAATGACTATTGTCAAAGATTAGAAAATACATGAGACTCTTGAACTAGACTAGAAAGAAAAAAAAAGTTGATAAGAATGAAGAAGGCTTCACTCTTGTCTCTATATATATTATTTATCTAAGAACTACATGGCGGCATTCTATAGGACCTCCAACTTAAGTCTAATTTACAAGACACATGTCAAACTTATAAAACAAGTTTCTTATATATGCGCTACATACTTAGCTTGTTCCACAAGCTACCAACATGTGTAATACATAGCTAGCTTGTTCTACAAGCTATCAATATGTGTGATACGTGGCTAATTTGTTGGCCAAGTTTCTAACCTATCAATTATCTATAAACATGTATAAACATGATTCTATATTTGTAAAGCTTCTAGGAAGCTATTAGGAAGCTTTTCTATAAAATATTATCAAATTAACTTATTTTATCTACTTCTATCAATCTATATTAACTAGATAATTATTGAAGTAAATCTTATATCTGTGGCATTATCCTCCTTTCTAGGGACGAGTTCCACAAAGAGCAGTGATTACATATTGAGAAAGTCTAGGATATGTTAAATTGTGCTTGCCACATATTGTGATCTTTGTTCTCTTTGAACGTAGTTGATAGGTCCTTTTAGCCATTGATAGTGTCCTATACCAAGGCGAGAAGACCACCCTATTATTCGATCATTGTTGACGCTTTCATAACTTCCTTCAAAGAAAACATTTGGAACACCATCAAGAGTAGTTTTTACCTCTAAAAGTATCACCAAATATCGAGAGTCTCTTCCAAGGTCATGATATCAAACACTTTGTATTTTGCCATCAATCCAAAGAAACACATGTCGTTCTTGAGGGTCTTCATCTCTATTCCGTTGTCGTGTTGTAAATTAAAACATAGTGTGAAAGATATAAAAAAATATATTAAAATAAAAAGATTAAGATTAGAAGAGAAAAGGATGAAAAAGTGTAGCATGTAGCTATTTCTTTTTTTATCTCTAATCTAATCTAAGTTGTTTCTTTTTATTTGTTTGATTTTCTTCTATTTATCTTAGATCTACTTTATCTTTATTTCCATCTCTCTTAGATCTAAACTTATATATTTTGGACTAAAATTAGAAGAAAGATTGATAGAAAATTAATAATAAGAAGATAGAATAAAAATTTATCTTGAAAAGTGAAATTTCTTCAAGTTAGTCCAAAGAAAAAGGTTGAGGAAGTAGAAAAGATATGGACTAAGAGATCTTTTTGATCAAGAAGATAAGAAAGACTAGGAGGGAGATGACAAGGAAGGATCGTGAGAGAGAAGGAGGAGAGTTTTTTTGGAAGGCATAAGATTTTTTTGATGGGCAGTATATATTTTTGTATGTAGAAGAAGCTTGAGGAGGATTTTAAGTACAATTTTTTTGTAGGTTTGTAATAGATAAGATAAAAAACTCATAGAGATAATTCTCATATCTTTTGATTAAGTATCAAGGGAGATATAAGTCGTCAAAGTTGTAAGTGTCTAAGACTAGGGCAATAAGGATTACTAAATTTCGGACCTTGGTTTTTAGAAACCTTTTAGACTTTAGTAGCAAAATTTGTTGGATTTTTATTCCTTATAGAATTAACTACTTTGTGTCAAAATCTCAAGTCAATATGATTTGTGAGCAGAGAGTTATGAGTAAAATTGTAACCAAGTTTGGATGAAAAGAAAAATAGAGTGAAGGTAGGATTGGGGTTTGTATGGGCAGTGTGTTTGTATGGATTTTTTTGTGTATAGAGAGAGTTAGAAGATGAATTTGAAAGTGAGAAATGGTAGATATAATCTTTGTAAATTAAGGAAGAGATGAGCATAAGTTTGACACTCATTTGTTTTATAAATAAAATATTATACTCTTTCAAAGTGACAAAGGTCTATTTCCAAATCTGTGCAATTCAAAGGAGCATATTTTTGTGATTATAGTGTTTTGAGCAAAATTTATTGGGATTTGTAGATATATAAGTATATCAGGTTGTGTAAGAAATTAATTGCCATTGGAGTTATATTTGAGGAATTATGAGGAAATTTGTGGTTGGATCTAGAATTGTTAGAAGTCAAAATTAAAGAAGAAGGATAGAGTCTATAACTCTAGTTCAAAGAGGAATTTTGGAGCAAAAATTAGAAGATATTTACAACATAAAATAAGCAACAAGCCTACCAAATTTCAATACTTAGGTCTTTGTTAATGAGGAGCAATGAAGGTGTGAAGCAAAAGGGGTCTAGAATCAAAGGCAGCATAGAGGGATTATTTTGACAACATGGTTCTCTCTAACCACATGAGCTATAATCAAAAGTTTTATGGGGTTTGCTTCCTACTTCCTTAATTACCTTGTATCCAAATTTTTCTTCAATTGATGTGATATCCTAGGATTTATGAGCAAAATTGAGGGCAAGTTTCTAAAAGTAGAATATTAGGATTAATAAAATATGTTTTTATATAAATTCTTCAATTTTATGAACTTTTATGAATCTCATCTTGCACTTGAGAAACTAAAGGCACAAAAGATCTAGTGTTTTTTAGGGCTAAGACTCTCATCATGACACTGTCATCTTGAAGGTTGTGATAGTCGTAATGTCTCATTCGATAAGTCAGCAAACAATGATTCTTGAGCTGAATTCGATGGTTGTTGATCCTCTATCTCTTTAGTACAAACAAATTCAAGAAAATAGAAAACAATGATATAAGATAGAGTGAAATCTCTATAGAATCTATTTTGCTTTATAATAAAAGATTTTTTTGATTTTTTATCTTGATTTTGACGGATGTCATCGATGAAATGCATTGACTTTTTCTAATGCGTTTGCTAAATTCCTAGATGGCTCCCATGTGTGTTCACTAATATCATACCTATACCAATGTACAAGATATTCTAGTCAATTTTGGCATTGACTTGAATCTAAAATCTCTTTTATCTTAAATTCTTCATTGTTGTCTATTTCTATAAAAGGCGATGGTATTTGTCTTCTTTTATATATATCTACTATCTTGTATGGCTTGAATAGTGACACGTGGAATACATAATTGATCTTCATAGATTTTGATAGGCATAATCAATAAGCACTGGATTGATTTATCCACAAATCAAAAAAGATCCAAACTTACGATAATCCAGCTTGTCGCAAGGGCAATTAGTCTTGATATTACGATAAAGTAACCATACCTTATCACCCATGTGGAATCAAGATTGTTCCTTGTGATAGACATTTGTATTGATATTTTATTGTTCTTGAGCTTTTTTTAATTGTGCCTTCATTGTTGCATGTAGCTCTGACAATTGATTCACCAAACCTTTTGTCATAGGATTATCAGCTTTTGAAAAGTCAAAAATATCATGTCGTGGATGATAACCATAATTTGCAAAGAATAGAGTTTGTTGAGTAGACAAATGTATGGAATTATTATAATCAAATTTTACCAATGGCAAAAGAATTGTCCAATTAACTTAATAATAATTGATGGTACATCTCAAATATTGTTTTAAAACTTGATTTACTTGTTTCATTTGTCTATCAATTTGAGGGTGGAAAGCTGAAGATAGTTTTATATCTACCTTCAATATTTTGAAAAGGATCCTCCAAAATCTTGATACAAATTGTATTCTTTTATTTAATATAATATCCCTTGATAATTCATAATAGTGATAGATATTATCAAAGAAGAGTTTAGCAATTTTTTTACTTGTAATAGATTTTGTACATGATATAAAATGAGTCATTTTGATAAAATGATCTACAATCATGAATATAGAGTCATATGAATTTGACTTTCAAAGATCCATGATAAAATCTATAGAAACAAAAGACCAAGGTTGTTCTGGTACAAGTAATAATTAAAAAAGTCCGTAAGGATGTTAATGAGGAGTTTTTGATCTTGAACAAATATCATATGATTGTATAAACTCTTTAATAGCCTTCTACATCTGAGGCCATTAAAAATCTCTTGATATTAGTTAAAAAGTCTTATTATAACCAAAATATCATGTCGCATAGAGGTTGTGACGAGCTTCTAGAGCACATAGCCGTGATATGCCTTTTGAATATATAGACAGTCTTTGAAATAGAGTAGATTATTTTTGAACTCAAACTTGGAAGTCTCATGAGACTTAGATGAATTATTCTTAATTTCATAGACAAGAGGGTCTAAAGACATATTTGATTGGATTTGTTTGACAAAAGTTGAATCAATAATCAATGTTGATTTCATTGCTCAAAGATGAAATTATTCCGGCTTCAAGAGGATCATTCTTTCTTGATCAAAAGTCAAATTTCTTTCTTTTGGTATAAGATAAGAACATTTAGAAAGGACATCGGATAGACCTTGTTGTTTTCCTAGTTGATAGGTGATAATAAGCTTGAATCTTAATAAAGACATGCTCCAATGAGCTTGACAACAATTCAACACATGTGCTGACATAAAATATTCGAGGTTCTTGTGATCCGTTGTCATGTTGCTTTTATATATAATATATAAAAATATTATATTTTTTTTTATTTATTTATGTTATTTATATGTGGGTGTGAATCTCAAAGAACAGGCAATATGGATGACATGGAAGGCTTGTAGAGGAAGTTGCTAAGAGTACAAGCTTTTTAAAGAAGCTACTAAAAGTTTCTTGCAGAAATTACACAAATTCATATAAAGAGGGCAAATGCAACCTTGCTATGGAATTGAACTATTAATTTCAGGCATATTATTTTATTATTGGTAGGATGGACTCACAAGAATCAGAGGGTTTAGAGTTTTTCTTACCAAATGAATCAATTCAACTAACACAACCTTCAATATCTCAAAGGCATGTCTTAGATGAAGCAAAGCCTTCTAGCCATTGCATCAAACCTTGTTTGGATTCAAATCTTCAATAACATTCATTATCAAGTCTACAACTGGAGTCCAGAATTTTGGTGATTATATTGGATGCAGATTCTATGTTTTCCAAAGGATACCAACTAGTGATTGAGGGATGTTTTGAAAATAACAATGGGAGTGAGATGGTGATCCATATTTCTAATGAACATCGCCTTTGATTTTAGGGCCCCCTCAACGACTTGACTACAAAACGGTGAGTAGTCTTCATCACTTCATTATTTCATCAAATTCTTAAGTTTGTACATGTGTGAGTGCTAGAGACTATTTTGGAAGATATTCTAAATGAAAGATATATTTTAGCCACTTAATTAGTGAATTAGGATGACTATATATTTTGATCCTATCTTACTTTTATCTTAGAATAGATTCTTTTGTAGTTAGAAGAAAGATAAAGGTTGTTTTATCTTTCTTGTTGACTTTGAGATAGCGTTGTCGGATAGAGAGAATTCACCTTGGAAAAACGCCGGGTTCCTAGCTGCTACTAGAACTAGCAGGGAACATGAGAGGAAGCCGTGCAAGTATGTTCTATACTTGCACAATATTTCTTCAAGCTTTCAAGTTTTACTTGTATTATATTTGTACAAGTCTTGTACAAATATAAAGTATAAATACTTGAATAAAATTTATACAAAAACTTGTATAAATACTTGTATAAATCCTTGGTATAATATTTGTACAAATACTTATATAAATCCTTGATATAATACTTGTACAAATACTTGTATAAATATTATGTATAATACTTGTAGAATACTTATAGAATACTTGTATAAATACAAGTATATATACTTGTATAAAAAGTATAAGCAAAGTATGTATGTATTCAAGTATACCTCAAAATACAACCGCATATGAGGAATACAAGTTATACAACAAATTGAAATTAAATAAATCACTAAAATTTCATCCAAAGGTCGAATCAAGCGTGCTTATAGCCTATGGAAAGCCAATAATCCATTGTAAAACATATCAAAATTTCACAAATAGATGACTTACCATTTAAAAGTTATGGCTAAAAGAAGTAGGCGCTAAAATTTCCAAGCAAATGCAAAGGCAGCAAAGCTCCTCTTCGTCTCAGCCTTTGTTGTGATCACTTCCCTTCTCCAAATTAGACATGCAATAGCTTTTTAGAAAGCTCACTTCATCATCTAGCTTGCTCTAAAATTTCGCATGCATGCCTCTCAAACTCTAGATTTTGTAGCTAGTCGATTCTACTCTTCAAACCCTAGCAATAATTTTTCCTCTTTGACACTTCACGGCTCATAAAACTTTCATCAAAGCTCCAAATGTATTGATTTTTGTTTTTGTAGAAAGCTTACATAAGCTACTATAAGCATCTAAAATATCAAAATGATTGAAGAGATTGTCCGACTTGGGTGGTTGAACAAAGTCTCTGCCCTTCTTCGTCGGGTGGCAGCAAACCCTTTCCCACTCTCAAGCTCACAACTTTTGCTCTCCAACTCCAAATGCTACAAGAGATGTCTTGATAGAAAGCTAGCACAATTTTCCACACTCTCTATAAATTTCACTAAGAAAGAGTTGAAATCAAACTTGCAGTGGCAGCTCGAAGTTTCTGCCCCTCTTCGTCGGGTGGCAGCAAACCTCACTCTACTAAAACAAGCATAACTTTTTGTTCACAACTCCAATACAAGCAAGTGAGTAGGTTCTAAAATCCTCACAACTTGAAGAACACACCCACCAATTTTCACTACAAACACTTCTATCTCCTCGGAGCTATCTCTCTCCAAAGTTCACTATTCAAAAACTGTCTCTCTTCTTGGTCTAGCAAGAGGAGTATATCTCCCTTTCTTTCTATAATAGACTATGAGACGCCCACATGGGCAGCCAAATCCTATTGGATGGACCTTATTCACCCCATGCTCTCCTTTCTTATCCTTCATAAGGTCCATTCTACCTCAAAAGTCAACAAGAAAGGTAAACAACCTTTACCTTTCTTCTAATTACAAAAGAGTCTATTCTAGGATATAAATTAGGAACAAAACAAATAGCCATCTTAATTCACTAACTAAGTGGCTATAATAAATCCTCTCCTTATAATATCTTCTAAAATAACTTCTAGCACTCACACATATATTAACAATAGATACAAGATTTTTAATATTTTTATATACTGCACGTAAATGCAGTACAACAACGTGGTCCTTTGTAAGGGATAAGAAAGAAGAATATGGAGAAAATAAGGCCTATCCAATATGATTCTGGCTACCTATGTGGACATGGCATGGACTGATGTGGAGGAAAAGGAGAGGATGCTCCTCTTGCTGGAACTAATTTTTTAATTTTGAGTGTGCAAGTTTTGGAGGGATATAGCTCTAAGTGTATTAAAGCTTTTATAATGAAATTTAGAAGAGGTGTTTTTAAAATTGTAGTGATTCTTGAGCCTACTTGCTTGCTTCTTTTGAAGTTGTGAATGAAAAGTTACGCTTGTTTTAGTAGAATGAGGTCTACTGCTATCGAGAAGTGAAGGTAGAAACTTTGAGCTACTATTGTAAGTTTGATTTCAATTTTTTCTTAATAAAATATATAAAAAGTGTGAAAAATTGTGTTAGCTTTCTATCAAGCTATTTCTTGAAGTATTTAGAGT
Organism: Physcomitrellopsis africana; assembly: GCA_036785485.1. Taxonomy (NCBI): domain Eukaryota; kingdom Viridiplantae; phylum Streptophyta; class Bryopsida; order Funariales; family Funariaceae; genus Physcomitrellopsis; species Physcomitrellopsis africana. The sequence continues at coordinate 32,361 of JAWRVF010000643.1, forward strand.
TGGGAAGAAAGAGTTGTGAGCTTGAGAGTAGAAAAGGGTCTGCTGCCATCCGATGAAGAGGGGTAGAGAATTTGTTCAACTTCCCGAGTTGGATAGTCTCTTCAATATTTTTGGTATTTTAAATACTAATAGTAGCTTGTATAATCTTTCTATGAAAACAAAAATCAACATATTTAAAGCTTCTATGAGAATTTTATGAGCTGTAAAGTGACAAGAGGGCAATTTGTCACCAAAGTTTGAGGGGTAGTTTCAACTAGCCATAAAATCTAAAGTTTGAGAGGCATACATGCAAGATTTGAAGATAAGTTAGATGATGGAGTGAGCTTTTCAAAAAGCTATTATATATCTAATTAGAAGAAGGCAAGTGACCACAACGGAAGTTGAAGTAAAGAAGAGCTTTGTTGTCTTTACAGTTTGTTGGAAATTTTAATACATACTTCAATTAGCCATAACTTTTAAACAATAAGACCTATGCCTGTGAAATTTTGATAGATTTTACAATGTATTATTAGCTTTCTATGAACTATATGCATGCTTGATTTGATATTTGGATGAATTTTTAATGATTTATTTAATTTCAATTAGTTGTATAACTTGTATTCTTCATATACGATTGTATTTTGAGATATACTTAAGTATATATATATTCTACTTATACATATTATACAAATATAAATACTTGTATTTATATTAAGTATTTATATAATTATTTTTAAATATTATATAAAATATTTATATAAATATTTATACAAATATTGTATAAATATAATATGTAGGATTATATATTATATTTGTATAAGTATAATATAAATATAATGCATAATATCATATAGAAGCTTGAAAAAATATTATACAAGTATATAAGATACTTGCATGGCTTCTTCTCATATTTTCTGCTAGTTCTAGTAGCAGCTAAGAATCTAGTATTTTCCCAAGGCGAATTCTCTCTACCCGACACCATATATACGATGATTAGACTAAAAGTGCCTTCCAAATAGTAACACCATTTTTGAAAAGAATCCAGAATTGCAAGAAGTTTTTTATCATGGATTTTGTAGTTGATTTCTGTTGCTAAAACTTTTGTGGAATGAAAAGCTACTAGGTGGAATTTGTCATTTGCTCCCATTTTTGATAATATCTCCCCTAAAGCAAAGTTTGATGCGTCTATCTCCATAAAAAATGCCTTAGAAAAATTGACATGATATAAAATTGGTACAAAAGTAAAAGTTGTCTTCAAAGCCTTAAATAATACTTCTGCTTCTTTGTTCCACTCAAGTTTGTTCTTACAAGTTAAGCGTGTAGAGGGAGGTATAACTTGCAAAAAGTTCTTGATAAAGATTTGTTAATAATTGGAAAACCTCAAAAAGCATTGCACATCTTATATTATTTTTGAAATCTTTCAATCTATGATTGTCTGGACTTTCTTCAGATCCATTTTGAAACCATCATTTGAAATGATGTATCATAAGAAGTCAACTTGAGTAGTGTGAAATACATACTTTTTCATCATGGCATATAATCCTATATCTCTAAGTTTTTGTAATACACGACAAATATGAAATTCATATTCTTTTATATTCTTAGAGCAGATTAAAATGTTGTCCAAATAATATTTTTGTATAGATCTTAGCTTGATTCAATTGATCAAAGAGTCCAAATATCAAAGATAGAGGATATTTATTTTTAATAATAATCTTGTTGAGTCCTCGATAATCTACAGATATCCATATTGACCCACCTTTCTTTTTTATAAAGAAGATAAAAGCTATTAAGGACATATTTATCAAAACCTTCTAGAACATTCTAAAAGATTTTTAGAACTCTCTAGAACCTTCTAGAGCCTTCTAGTATCTTCTTAGTTGGTAGAAGTTGCTTGAGAAGCTCCCTAATTGGTGGAAGCTGCTTGAGAAGCTTCCTAGGTAGGAGTATATATTGGAGTCGAGGTTGAAGAGTTCTTTAGTCTTGACAACACATCTCTTGGAGCTCTAGCTCACCTCTCTAGTGTTGTTTTTGTACTCATCTGATTAATCTAGTTCTTGCCAGTTCTTCTTGAACTTCTTGTTTACACTTTCACTCTATATTCTTCGTCTGTGATAGTTTGTCGAGACTACTCTCATCTTAGATATCAAAGCTAGTTCTTTCTTCTTGGAGTGAGGATTACCCCTCTTCTTGAAGATACACTAGTGTGTTAGAGGTTGCGGATTACCCTCCTCTAAACTGATATCTTTTCCATTATAATATTGGAATCTTATTCTTCTTAGAGAGAGTGGATTATTCCTCTTCTTGAAGGTCTTAAGGCATTTTAGAAGTTGCAGAGTATCCTTTTCTAAACCAATATTTCTTCCTTGTAGAAACAATTACTTCCTTTCTTTTAGAATGGCCGGAGGTCAAGACATTAATATGACTCAAAGTTTGGAATCCAAGTTGGATGCCATTATGAATGCTCTTGCCATGTTATCACAGAGAACTACGGTGATTGAAGGAGTCTTTACAAGACTTCATAACAATGGAGCATTCGGAATAGCACTATTTGGGCTTTCTCAGTCTCAAGCTTCTACACCAAAAGAAGCAATTTTATTTGTGGTTCAACAAGAACCATTGCTTCTACAACAAAAAGAGCCTTGAATTAGCCTTCCAAACAAGTTTGATGGTACACGCTCCAAATTTTGAGGTTTCGTCAATCAAATCAAGTTGATAACAGCTCTATAATCCAAATGTTATCTAACAGAGGAATCACGCGTTGGATTGATTGGAACTTTGCTTACAAGACAAGCTTTATTGTGATTTGCTCCTCTGTTCAAAAAAAGATCACCGATTTTGAACAACTTTGAGATTTTTTTGGAAGCATTTGCAGAAGCATTTGGCGAGCATGACAAGGCTCGATGGACTATAACAAAAATTTAGTTGCTACAACAAGGGACTCGCTTTGCATCAGTTTATGCATCAGATTTTATACAATTAGCATGCGACATCAATTGGGATGAAGAAGCATTGATGAGTCAATCCTATTAGAGTCTAAGGGACAACGTGAAGGATTTGTTGTTATCTCTTCCTGATCCACGAACACTCAATGAAGCCATTAGCCAAGCTGTGAAGTGTGATAATTGCCTATTTTAGCGTCGCCAAGACCAACGCTCCAGACAATATACAAGTCGTCATGGCGCAACTATATCGACAAGTAGCCTAAATTCACAATCAGAGGCGGAGGACATATAGATTGATGCGTTACGTGTCAAATCCCTTACTCCAAAAGAAAAGAAGCAATGTATGGAAGAATCCTTGGTATAATACTTATACAAATATTATATATAATACTTATAAAATATTTATATAAATATTTGATATAAATATAAGTATATATACACTTGTATAAAAGGTATAAGCAAAGTATGTATGTATTCAAGTATACCTCAAAATACAACCGCATATGAGGAATACAAGTTGTACAACAAGTTGAAATTAAATAAATCACTAAAAATTCATCCAAAGGTCGAATCAAGCGTGCTTATAGCCTATGAAAATCCAATAATCCATTGTAAAACATATCAAAATTTCACAAATAAATGACTTACCGTTTAAAAGTTATGGCTAAAAGAACTAGGCACTAAAATTTCCAAGCAAATGCAAAGGCAGCAAAGCTCCTCTTTACTTCAGCCTTTGTTGTGATCACTTCCCTTCTTCAAATTAGACATGCAATAGCTTTTTAGAAATCTCACTCCATCATCTAACTTGTCCTAAAATTTTGCATACATGCCTCTCAAACTCTAGATTTTGTAGCTAGTTGATTCTACTTTTCAAACCCTAGCAATAATTTGCCCTCTTTGATACTTCACGGCTTATAAAACTTTCATCAAAGCTCCAAATGTATTGATTTTTGTTTTTGTGGAAAGCTTACATAAGCTACTACAAGCACCTATATTATCAAAAAGATTGAAGAGACTGTTTGACTTGGGTGGTTGAACAAAGTCTCTACCCCTCTTCATCAGGTGGCAGCAAACCCTTTCCCACTCTCAAGCTCACAACTTTTGCTCTCCAACTCCAAATGCTATAAGAGATATCTTGATAGAAAGCTAGCACAATTTTCCACAATTTCTAAAAATTTCACTAAGAAAGAGTCGAAATCAAACTTGCAGTGGCAGCTCGAAGTTTCTGCCCCTCTTCGTCGAGAGGCAGCAAATCCTACTCTACTAAAACAAGCATAATTGTTTGCTCACAACTCCAAAACAAGCAAGTGAGTAGGTTCTAGAATCCTCACAACTTGAAGAACACACTTGTCAATTTTCATTACAAACGTTTCTATCTCCTTGGAGCTATCTTTCTCCAAAGTTCACCATTCAAAACTGCCCTAACCCTAGGTCTAGCAAGAAGAGTATATCTCCCTTTCTTTCCATATTAGACTATGACACGTCCACATGGGCAGCCAAATCCTATTGGATAGGCCCTATTCACCCCATGCTCTTCTTTCTTACCCCTCACAAGGTCCATTCTACTTCAAAGTCAACAAGAAAGGTAAAACAATCTTTATCTTTCTTCTAATTATAAAAGTGTCTATTTTAGGATATAAATAAGGTAGGAACAAGACAAATAGCCATCTTAATTCACTAACTAAGTGACTATAATAAATCCCCTCCTTATAATATCTTCTAAAATAATATTTAATATTCACACAAATATTAATAATAGATACAAGATTTTTAATATTTTTATACACTGCACGTGAATGCAGTATGACACCAATGGCTATAAGGATCCATGAATCATCTGCCTCGTGAATGGAAATTGGAATATATTGCAGAGACTATGCGCCAAATCTTTGATTTTTTATGTTTGTGAGTATACATCTCAAATAGCTTCTCAGAGACCTCGAAGCTAGAGGAGGAGGTGATGTCAAGTACATACTTATCATTACCTTCTAGAACATTCTAAAAGATTTTTAGAACTCTCTAGAACCTTTCAAAGCCTTCTAGCATCTTCCTAGTTGGTGGAAATTGCTTGAGAAGCTCCCTAGTTGGTGGAAGCTGCTTGAAAAGCTTCCTAGTTGGTGGAAGTTGCTTGAGAAGCTCTCTAGTTGGTGGAAGCTGCTTGAGAAGCTTCCTAGGTAAGAGTATATATTAGAGTCGAGACTGAAGAGTTCTTCAATCTCAGCAACACATCTCTTGGAGCTCTAGCTCACCTCTCTGGTGTTATTTTTATACTCATCTAATTAATCTAGTTCTTGTCAGTTCTTCTTGAACTCCTTGTTTAGACTTTCAATCTATATTCTGTATCCGTGACAGGAATTCTTACTGGAGATTTTCAATAGTGTATGAAATTCTTTGCCAAGTTCTCATTGATGTATTTCTTAAATTCAACCAATTCATTCTGGAATAGACTATAGATTGATCCAAATGGAGGTTGAGTTCTCTCTTTGAGATCAATTGATCAATCATATGGATAATGCTCTAGAAGCATGTTTTTATTTTTTTTTTCAAACACGTTGTCGTGATAAAAGTCCACTTCACGTAGACACAAGGTCCCTCTTTACAATCAAGTTGGATCCAATATGCACAAACTTTCTTAAATTTTTCTTTGATAGTCACAAAACCATGCGTATAATAAATCAACAAACTAGAAGCTTGAAAATTTATAAATCGAGATCTAGCTGTTTATATAAGTTCAAATTTTGGAAGCATAGAGTTCACTTCTTTAGTCATCTTCACAAAAAATTTCAATCGTGAATTCATTACCGATCACCAGATATCATCAAAATATTAGCAAGTAATTATATAAGTAAAAACCAAATCAGAAACTTGAAAATTCATAAATTAAGATCCAATCGTTCAAATAAGTCTAAAATTTGGAAAAACATAATTCATACTTTTGATCTTTGTCACATAAATTTTAAGCTGTGAATTCATAGCTGATCATTAGATATCACCAAATCCTTGGCAGATACTTTTGAAAGTCAAAACCCTAGACACCTGAGAACAAATTTGCCATTACTCCCTACTCAAAGTCTCAATTGATATGAGATTTTAGACATAGACTCTTTATAGTATAAGTAATATGTACACAAAAAATGAGCTTCAAATTCTTCTTGAAACTCAAGTTCTAGCTTAAAGCAAATCCTTCTATTTATCTAACTTCTTCAAAACCCCAGTTTAGTTTGCTAGGTTTAACTAGCCGTAACTCACTCATTCTGAACTCATTTCTATCAATTCTTGGATGTAAAATGTATAACTTAAAGTCTAGTTTCTAACCCAACTTTCCGATTTCTTACTAGTATCTTAAAACTTCTAATATATCCTAAAAAGTGACAATAGGTGTCATATTAGTAGTCTAAGTTCAAACAAGCATATCTCTCTCATTTAAGCTCCAAATCATGCGTTTCTACTACCTAAACTCATGCCAAGAAGAAGCTCTCTTTTAATACTTCTTTGGATTTGCCAAAAAATTCCGTTTTCTTCTCCTCCAAGCTCGTCAAAGAAGTCGCAGCCAAGGTCTTTAAAGTCCAAGTCAACAATTAATAGTTTAAAGTTATAAAAACCCCAAATCTAATCCTCCAAGTCAGCACTATTAATGGTAGCCGACTATTGACATCCAAATCTACTATTTATCCTTGGTAAAATCCTAAATTCAATCTCAAAGTCAAAACTCCTTATATCTACAAATATAACCCTGAATCTACTAAAATCTAAGATTGGAAAAAAGATAAAAGAAATAAAAGAAAGTTTCAAGGCTAAATCAAAGTTAAAGTTAAGATTAAAGATAAGATAAAATTTTAATCAAAAAAAAAGAAAGAAAGTGAGAAATTTTTCCTAAACTATATAAAAACTTAGATTGGTAAGAAGAAAGAAAGAACTTAATAAAATTTTCAAGAAAAGATAGTTAAGTTAGGTTTCTATACATGGATGTATTTACTTCACGACAACGTCTTGATAATCTTGATATTGGCTTGGAATGCCACTTGAAGTCCTTCTATTATGAGAAATAGGTATAGCATAAATAGGAAAAGATGATCCTTCTTTTGCTTCATTCATAAAAGCTTTTGTGCTTATAAGTATGGATTTAATTATACTAGGCTTATGGTTTGTTACTTGATTTATGGAACTTTTATCAATGCTTTGAGAAAAATCAAGTTTACAAGAAATCCAATCTATTCAAGGATTATACTTTTATAGCCATAAAAAAGATTTTATAAAAGCTTCTTAGATTATTTTCTTATTTTAATAGCTAATAGATAAAAATTAGTTATTAAATTTTTCTTCTAGGTTATAAAAACTCTTTCACGGCTTTTAAAAAGCCATAAGTTAATAAAAATAGAATTAGAGAGGTAAAAAGTTAATATAATTGATACTAAGATTAGGTTGAAGATAGGATTAAGCTTAAAAATTCTTAAAATAAATTGGATTGATACCCGGGAATCGACTGTGTATGGGACAAGGTCGAAATCAGACTTCTAGCTACAAAGTAGCCACCAAGGGTAGGGAGACAAAATATTTGGAAATTGGCAACTAGAATTAGAGAGCTAGCTTTAAGCTTATTCCAAGAATATTAGGCTTATTTTTAGAAGCCTTGGAAAAACTTTGTAATTGCTATCTAAAATCATGCTTGTATTAGGGATTAAGTTTTTATGTAATAAAGTTAGGACCAACACTCTGGACTATTGTATGCAATTAAAGTAACATCTATAGTTAAAAATTTGACATTGTATGGATAATTAAATGTGCTAAGATTGAATAAAAATTTGTAGCAATCTAATAGTGCAATCAAGACTTATTTGATCTTTAGTACAAAGAAGTACCAAAAATTGGCAATTTAGAGTTGCTTAGGATTTTTATAATATCTGAAGATCTATTTGTTGAATCAAAGTGAAATTTGGTACAATATTAGGAGACTTTAAAGGCAAGCTATACACTAAATTTTAACTGAAGTTAATAATTGGAGAAGGAGAAGTTGCCATTGGGATATCTATATCGACCTTTAAGTTGGCAACCAAGTAACATTAGTGTAGATTTTGGTTGATTTTTCATAATTTGTAAGTTAGGTTGAGTTGAAACTTTCTAAACATATGGAAGACTTATATTTACACTTGTATGCAAATTTTTACATCAAGTTAATATATAGATAAAAATTTATAACTTATTGAAGTTCACTAAATAAGATTAGGATTTGTAAAGAGAAATGTAGTTACTTGATTGTAAGAAGTAACAAAGCAATTGGAATTTATATGTAGATGAAGTTATCAAGAAGAGTTTTTTTAAGTACTTTGTATTGACTTAAGTACTCTCATATTGATATTCAATCATACTCTTCTTATATGGTGTCGTGTTGTGACACGATTATATGGTGAAACTATGACTAAAAATGATTTTTCAATTAATACTCTATTATCTTAGTTCAACAAGAATTCAATATATTTTAACAATATTTATATGAAAGCCTCTTAGTTTATTTTCTTCTTTTAATAGCTAGTAGATAAGAATTAGTTAGAAATTTTACCTTCTAGGTTGTAGTAATTTTTTTACTGCCTTAGAAAGGCCATAAAATAGTAAAAGTATAATAAAAAGAATAAATCACTAGCATGATTGATATTAGGATTAAGTTGAGGATAGGGCTGGGCTATAAAATCCCTAGGATAGGTTAGATTGATAACCAAGGGTTGGCCGTTTGTAGGACAGGGTCGAAATCAGACCTTTGGCTACTAAAACAGCTGCCTAGGATAAATCAAGAGTCTTTCGACAGATCAAAAGATGAGATTAGAGAGAAGACTTAAGAGATTTTGCATAGGAGTTGATTGAGAGTGATTTAGATTAGAAATGACTTTGTAATAGCTATGCAAAGTCAGAGTTGTTTTTGGAAACTTGGAATTTTATGAAATATAATAGAGTTGATGTTTTAGGCAATTTCAGAAGTTTTGTAGTAGATCCATGGCTGAAAATTTGTGGGTTTTTGGCTATTGTTGTTGTTAACGTGTGCTTTAAATTTGAGCTAAATCTAATAGTTTAGTTGTACGTAATTGAGGTTTAAGTGGATCAAGGTCTCAGAAATTAAGTTTTGAGGGTCAGTTAGGGTATTTGAGATCTTGAGCAATCTCGTAGTTGGATTGGAGTGAAATTTGTGTATGTGAGTAGTAGACTTGTTTTTCTATGCACATACAGAATTTGAAAGCAATTGAATGGTGTAAGCGGGAGATTTAGGTATTAGAATATTGGCATCAGGATAAAAGAAGGAGGCCAGCCGTCACCCATGCAAATTTATGGATTTTTCTTCTTTTTGTGAAGTTAGATCTTCTTCAAACTTAATGTGCTTGTTTTCAACTTAATTAATAAGATGTGAGCAAAATTTCAATCAAAATCAACGGTTTATTTGATAGTGGTTGAGGTTCTAAAACTGCCTTAGGATTTCCTTAGGGTTTGGTTAGGATTCGACTAAGGTTAGTTAGGATTTGTTTTAGGGTTTGTTAGGATTGATTAAGATTTAGTAGGGTTTGTTTTAGGGTTTTTTTAAATTTGATCAAGGTTGATTAGGGTTTAGTTAAGGTATGATTAAAGACTATTTAGAGATTGATTAGAGAAGTTAGGACTAGTTATTGTTGTGTATTTCTCTTTTATCTTCCACAGCGAGGTGCTCGGAGCATTTTCAAGCAAGACTTCACAACATACGACAACAGATGAAATTTATTAAGGATTCTTAGATATTTGTGAATCACATCTTCACCTTTGACAACCAAGTGCCTGTCGTATTTTCAAATAAGATAACACGTAATATGACATAAGTTGTGAACTTGATGTGAAAGTTTGGAATGGAAGGTGTTGGATTTTATTTTGATTATTTGGAGTTGATGGCACAAGAAGATAAGAAGGTTGAATTTGGAGTTTTTGATGGAGATTTGGATGGCGCTTCAAGTGGATCTTCAAGTAGAGCTTCAAGTGAATTTTCTTTTGGTGGACAAGGTATATATCTGGATCCAAACACTATAAATATGTTTCAAGCATATACAATTGTTTATGCAATAACAACAGGGCAATGATTGCAAGGAGGCTTTGGCAATCAAAGAATTATAAGTAGTGATTAACAAGGTTGATCAGTTTGATGGAAAGAATATTTCTAAATACTCAAGATATTATGTATAGAAAATGGAATTGAATTGAGTCTCTAAAAAGAATATGGTTTTATTATTTGATCTTGTCACAATGACGAAGATAAGAGAACAAGTGAAATTAATTATAGAGCAATTTGGAAGTTCTTGGGAGAGATTCTCTCATACATTGAGAGATGAATATTTCTTGAAAGACTCTGATTGAGTCACCAAAAAATCATTTTTGAAATGGATTGAGTGTTCTAATAAGGAATTGCAAGCTACTGAATTATTAAGAGAATTTAAGAGGCAATATTCTCGGTTATCGAAAGTAGAGAAGGTAACCTTGGGACCAAATAAGATTGAATTATTTCTTCAGGCAATTGATAAAAAATTACAAGAAAGATTAGAAATTCTTCTTGAAGATAAAGAAGAGGATGAAGGATTGACAAAAAAATGGAAAGAAGTTGAAGATGCAATGGAAATGCTCGCAAAAAAAAAAAAAAAAAAAAAAAAAAAAAAATGATAGGATTGGTTTCAAAGAATCGTGCAAGAATCTAAAATTCAAGTGCCCACTTTATGATCAACAGTACCTATTGTCCAACCTTCAACAACTACATCAAAAAGAGAAGATGTGGAAGTTGAAGAATTTATACGTTGTTGTGATGTAACATGACTATTAGGTGAAAGAGTGTGAAAATAGTATATTATAGAAGATCTTAGTTTAAAATATTGTAGCAAATTATCTTAGAAAAATAAATAATAGTAAAAAGGGAGTACAACTAATGAATGTTAATGTTGCTCTTTTTACAAATGAGCTTCTATTTACTTTGTAGGGCCATAAGTTTATGCAAAACAAAGTAGATTGGGAAATAAAATGATATAGGCATATATAGGAGAGAATTAAGAAGAGGTTTCAGAAAAACTTACTACAAAAATCTTGAAATAGATACCCAGAAAGGACCGGTTATGAGCTGGGGTCAAAATCAAACCCCGAGGCATAAAACTGCGTGCCTACAATGGATCCAGGAGGCTTTTGCAAATCAGAGATTAGAATTAGAGAGTGAACTTGAAGGATTTTGTATACAAGTTGGTTTTGAGTGATTTGGAGAAAAAATGACTGTGTAATAGCTTTGCAAAGTCAGGGTTGTTTTTGGCAACTTGGGATTTTGTGAAATAAAATAGGATTGATGTTTTAGGCAATTTCAAAAGTTTTGTAGCAGATCTATGGTTGGAAATTTGTAAATTTTTGGATATTATTGTTGTTAATGTGTGAATTTGAGCTAAATCTAATAGTTTAGTTGTACGTAATTGAGGTTTAACTGGGTCAAGGTCTCAAAAATTAAGTTTTGAAGGTCAGTTAGGGTTTTTGAGATCTTGAGCAATCTGCTAATTGGATTGGAGTAATTTTTATTTGTGTGGATAATAGACTTGTTTTCCTTTACACATGAGTGATTTTAAACTGATTGAATGGTGAAAAAGGGAGAAATCAGCACTGGAAGATCAGCAACAAGGTTGGAGAAGGAGGCCAACCAACACCCGAGAAGTTTTTTGGGTTTTTCTTCCATTTGGTAAGTTCAATTTCTTTTAAATTTGTTGTGCTTGTTGTTGACTAAGAGGTTGAAAGGTATACAAAGTTTTAAGTATATCCACAGTCTAATCAGTACATATTGAGCTTCTAATTTTTCCTAGGATTAATTTGAATTGATTAGACTTTGGTTTAAGATTTGATTAGGGTTTGGTTTAGGATTTAGGATTTGTTTAGGGTAGGATTTAGGATTTGTTTAGGATTTGGTTTAGAGTTTATGATTTGGTTTAGGATTTAAGGTTTGACTTAGGATTTGATTAGGATTTGACTTAGGATTTTGACTAGGGTTTGACTTAGGATTTGACTAGGATTTGATCAAGATTTGACCAAGGTTTGACTTAGGATTTGACTTAGGATTTGATTTAGGTTTTGACCAGGGATTGACTTAGGATTTGACTTAGAGTTGGACTAGGGTTTGACCAGGGTTTGACTCAGGATTTGAATAAGGTTTGACTCAGGATTTGACTTAGATTTTGACTAGGATTTGACTAGGATTTGGCCAAGGTTTGACTTAGGATTTGACTTAGGTTTTGACCAGGGTTTGACTTAAGGTTTGATTTAGGTTTTGACTAGGGTTTGACCTAAGGTTTGAATAAGATATGACTTAGGATTTTAAAATTCTATTTTTAGTATTTTTTAAATTTAATATTTTATATCTTATTTTTTATTATGATTAATGTATGATTCATTTACTCTTCTTTTGTAGTTGCTTAAAGATTGGATCAAAATTTGATTAGTATTGTTAAGATTTAATAGAAGTTGTTTAGGATTCTATTAGAGTTGTTAGGATCTTGTTGTTGTGTATTTCCTTTTTTGTCTTCCACAGCCAGGTGCCCGGAGCATTCTCGAGCAAAATTGCACGTATTACGACATAATTTGGTGAACTTGACGTGAAAAGCTTGAGGTGGAAGATTATTGGAAATTTTTTTGATTTATTTGACTTATGGAGAAGGAAGGCAAGAGAGTTGAAGGAAGAATTATGGATGGTGCATCAATTGGAGCTTCTAGTGGAGTTGCAAGTGGAGGTAACAAAGGAGGACAAGGTATGTATTTTGATCCTAACTCTGCAAACATGTTTGAAGCATTTTCTTAATTCATGCAACAACAACTGGTGAAAGATCGCAAGGAAGGTATGGCAAATAAGGCATTACAAGCAGTTGTGGACAAGATTGACCAATTTGAAGGGAAGAATATTACAAAATATTTAATATGTTATATTAAGGAAATGAAATTGAAGGGTGTTTTTCAGAAAGAGATGGTTCAATTATTTGAACTGGCTACTATATCGGAGATAAGAAGTCATGTAAAGTCCATTATAGGACAATCTGGAGATTTATGGGAAAGGTTTTTTTAAGCATTAAAGGATGAATATTTTTTTAAAGATAGTGATCGGGTTACAAAAAGGACATTTTTTGAATGGATTGAAAGGCCTAAGAAGGATCTTCAAGCGACATAATTATTGAGGGAGTTTGAAAGGCAATATTTCCATCTATCAAAGAAAGAGAAGCTATTACTAGATCCAAGAAAAGTAGAGTTTTTTCTCCAAGCGGCTGATAGAGAGCTACAGGAGAAGTTGGAAATATTACTTGAAAATAAAGAAGAAGAAGAAGGACTGACATCAAATTGGAAGGAAGTGGAAGAAGTAATTGGAGTACTTGCAAAAAGAGAAAGGAGAAAAGATATGATGGGTATTCAAAGACCATTGCAAGCTTCTAAGATAAAATTACCTACAAACCATCGTACACCTATGATTCAACCTTCAATGGCAACATCAAAGAAAGAAGAAATGGGCATTGATGAAATCATACGAAGGATGAGAGATTTGTAAATAAAATTTGCAAAACTTGAAGAAAAGGGCCAATCATCAAAGGTATCAACAAGACAAAAATTTGGACAAATAGATGGTATAGTATACAGGTGCATGTGGTGTGATAGCATGGATCATTCAAGAAGGGAGTGTGAAGATTTTACAGAGGTGCTATGCAAAGGAGTTGTTTTTTTCAAAGATGGTATGATACATTTAAAAAAAAGTGGAGAAAAATTGGAGACAAACTTTGGTAAAGGAGGAATGAAGGCACTTGCAAGAGAATCATTTAAAATCTCAAGCAATGAAGCATCAACATATTAGATAGAAACAAATCGAGACAAGTGCTTAAGCATAAATCTTGAACTTCCAAGAGAATCTAGTTCTTTGTGGACAAGTGCAATGAGTTATGCTGAAAGAGGAAATTTTACCAAAAATGATTTAAAACATGTTAGAAATGACATTCGACAAATTATTGGATGGAATGATCCTGTAGATGAATTATCGGTACATGCTCATATTGCAAGGAATCAACATGATGCATTAATAGAAGAAAAAAGAAGAAGAGATGAAAATAATGAAGGGCCATCAAAAAGGACTACAAGAAGAGAAAAAGCACGACAACACAAAAATCCTATGCATGAAGAGACAATAGAGAATGTTCCTACAAAAGAAAGAGATTTTGTAAAAGAGAAGAGAAAGGCCCCTGCTTATAAATTACAATCAGATATTGAAGCTGCTACTAATTTAAAAAGGATATTGGAGGAGCGGATTTTAAGTGGAAAGGTTGAATTTACAATTGGTGAGATTTTAGGAATTACAAAAAGAAAATTTCATGAAATTATTATTGATACAATAAAAAAAAAAAGACAATCTATTGGTGATACTATAACATCAAATATACAAGGTACAAAAGCAATGGGAAGTGATGAAGATGAAGAAATTGAAATGCAATCGGTTGGAGATGTTTCACGAGTCAAGTTCACAAATAAAGAAGATAGTACTCAAGCTTCTAGTCATTATTCTTGAAATCTTTAGGCAAGAGCTACAACGAAAACTTTAGTAAAATTAGGAAAATTAGAAGAGCCGATTGTAGCACTAATTGATCATGGTTTTGAAATCAATTTGATATCAAAAGAGTTATATAGAAAGAAAAAATGGCCAATTGATACTAAACATGGATGGATGATAAGATCAGTAAATAATTCAAAGGGAGAATTGTATGGAGCTTGTCCAAATATAAAGGTGATGATAGGAGATGTCATTCATGAACAACATTTTTTTGTACAAGATATGTCTACATATCCAATTATATTGGGACAACCATTTATTACTACGATAAGAATGGAAACAAAGGTTATGGATGATGGTTCAGCCTATACAAGAATAAGAAGCCAAGATGGAATGAAAGCAGTTCAATTTTTAATTGTTTGTGCTGATCATGAAAGAAATTGTGATAAGTTGAGAGAAAAGCCAATATCAAATGAGAACTTTGAAGAGCTTGAGGGTTTTTACCGCACACCATTGTAAAACGGGATTGCAATGGGTTAAAGGAAGACATGCTTTCACTGAATTTAACAAAGATGGCATTACCTATTGGACTTGTTGGATTGAAACAAGATGGTGTATTATCTTTTAAAACTATAGAAAGGATGAAAAGAATAGATAAACGTTATGTTAAAAATATGGAAAAAACTTTGAAAGAAAATGGAGAATTGGTTGAGGATGAATTTATATCAGGATCATTTGAAGAAGTTGGATTTGCGGATACTATGGGAGAATTAAATTATTTATTACAGTATGGATTACAAGGAAGTAATAAATTTATGTTCTAAAGAATTTTATGATGAAATTCAAAACTTTATGAAAAATTTAAGTCGCCAAGAAATATGTGTTGAAACTAAGTATAAATCAGTGGCAAAAAAGGTTAAACCAGTGGCTTTGCTATTACCATCAGATTGTGAAGAGAAGGTGAGAGGAGCATCTACACAACCAAATTTGAGAGATCCTAAGAAGATAGGGCATAAATTTATGGATGCTACATTAGATGGATTAAGGGTTGGATGTGAAGGATTTTTGACAAAATGTGAAGAAAAATGCTTTAGAAATATGCTTTCACGACATGGAAAGGCTTTTACATTTGAAGCACATGAAATTGGATGTGTTGATCTAAATATTGTAGCACCTATGGTTATTTTTATTGTTCCTCATAAACCATGGAATTTACGACCAATTCCAATATCAAGAGCACATTTATCTAAGTTAATAAACTTACTCAATGAAAAGATTGAAATGGGGATTTTAGAACCATCTATAGCGCCTTACTCAAATCGATGGTTTATGATACCAAAGAAAAATGGAACAATGAGATTTATACAAGATATGCAACATGTAAATAAAGTAACCATTAGAAATATGGGTTCAAGTCCAATTGTAGATGAATTTGCACAGGCATTTGCAGGAAGAGCAATCTATTCGATAGGTGATCTTTACTCAGGACATGATCAATTTCAATTGGCATTATAAAGTAGAGATTTAACTACTATGAAGACTCCATTGGATTTGGTAAGAATGTGTACATTGCCTCAAGGGGCTACTAATTCAGTAGCTCATATGATGAATGGAATGAACAAAGTATTGAGGGAATTTATATCAAAAAAGACTATGCCATTCTTAGATGATGTTCCAATTAAAAGATGTGCAGAAGAAGAAAAAGATGAGACATTGGATCACAAAGGTTGTAGAAGATTTGTTGCAGATCATATTAGTGATTGTGAAAAGATTTTATCACAGTTGGAAGACGTATATTTGACCTTATCAGATACAAAATCTATGTTTGAGATAAATAAAATATTAGTTGTTGGACACATATGTGGATCATATGGACGTAAGCCGAGTATTGAAAAGATTGATATTATTAAAAAGATGAATGAATGTGCAAACACTACAGAAGTGAGAAGATTTTTAGGAGCGTGCATTTTCTATTATATATGGATACCTCATTTTGCACATGTGGCAAATCCATTATATGAGTTGTTAAGGAAGAATAAAAGGTTTCAATGGAAAGATGAACAAAGAAAAGCTATGGAAAAATTGAAAGAACTTCTTTCTTCACCTCCAACTTTGAAGAAAGTGAATTATGAATGTAGAAGACCGGTAATATTAACAGTTGATGCAAGTCCAATTGGAATAGGTTGGGCAATTGGACAAGACGATGAACAAGGGAATAGATATGTAGTACAGTTTGAAGCAAAGGTTTTGAATATTAGACAAAGAGCATATGCACAAATTAAAAGAGAATTATGGGATGTAGTAACTGCCATGAAAAATGAAAAGGAATATTTGATTGGTGCATTGGTAGTTGTAGAAGCAGATTGTTTGCCTTTACTAGGCATGATTACAAGTTGTTCAACTCCTGATATTGCTATGTTAAGGTGGATAGCATATATCAAATCTTTGAATCCAGAGTTTAAACACATTGCAGGGAGGGATAATTCAGTTGCAGATATATTATCCAGGGCAAGGTATTATGATGAAGAAGACATGATTGATATGGAAGATGATATAGGTGCAAATTTTTATATTAATGCATTATCAAAAGAAGAAGGTACATGTTTGACTATACCATTGGAATTATTTTTAAGAGACTCATATGAAGGTGAATGGAAAGATATTGGAAAGTACCTAAGTACTTTAAAGCGAAAAGAAGATTGGACAGATCAAAAATTTAAGAAAATTTGTAAGAAAGCCTATGGATATTTTTTACGTGATGGATATTTATGGAAGCATCCAAAGAGAAGAGGAGAAGTATCACAATGAGTGATATGTGATTTAGAAGCTCAACAAAAGATTATCAAGGAGTTTCACTAGAGTTTGTGGACAAGGCATAGAGGAATATGGGCAAATTTTACTAAATTGAAGGAAAAATATTGGTGAAAAGGCATATATAAAGATGTGGTTGATTTTATAGGATCATGTGAAATTTGTCAATTCTATTCTAACATTCGACATCGAGATGAATTACATCCAACTTATCCTCTAGCACTACATTATAAGTGGGTAGTGGATTTAGTGGCAATGCCTATGGGACTTGGACAAATGAAATATTTGGTACTCGTACATGAAGATTTATCAAATATGGTTGAAGGACGAGCATTAAGAACAAAGAGTACTGAAAGTGTATGTCAATTTCTTTTAGAAGACATTATTTGTCGCTGTGGTTGTATTGGAAAAATCACGGCAAATAGAGGTGAATTGGATACAAAAGAAGCAAAAGAACTCTTTGGTAGAATGGGAATCAAACTTTCTTTGACAACAGCATATAATCCAGAAGGTAATGGAAAGAGTGAGCATGGATATTCATCTATTGTTAAGGCGTCAGTAAAAGCATGCAATGGCAAAGTACATCAATGGCCAAAACTACTACCATTTGCATTATGGACAGATCGTACAACTCATAGCACAGTGACTAGTTATATGCCTTCTGAATTAATGTATGGACAAAAGCCAATTATGCCAATAGAAGAAACAGTGCCTACATAGAGAATATTATCTTGGAAGGATGATTTTAACAGAGAGGAACTTTTAGCATTACGCATTCAACAATTAGAAAGAAGACCTGAAGACATTGAAGTGGCAATAGGAAGGTTGAAAGAAGCAAGGGAAAGGAATAAAGAAAGGTTTGATAAAACGCATCGACTACAGCCTAAGAAGATAGAAGAAGGTGATTGGATATTAGTATATGATAATAGTTTGGATAACCAACATAATACATTACAAAAAATTTCTAAGCGTTGGTTTGGACCATATGTTGTGATAGAAGTCTATGACAATGGAATATATTTATTAGGGGAACATGATGAGACACAATTGAAGACACCTATAGCAAGCAAGCGAGTCAAGTTATTCAGACAAAAGGGAATATATATACATTTTGATGAAGAACAAAATCTATTGAGGGGTATTGAAACAGAAGAAGAGGAAAAAATTAAAGATCAAGAATTTGACCAAGATGAAGAGCATCATACATTGATCTACTGAAAAAAACCGATGGCACATACCGGAGGATGCACAGGTTCAAGGGAGGTGGATGTCGTGATATAACGCGACTATTAGGTGAAAGAGTGTGGAAATAGTATATTATAGAAGACCTTAGTTTAAAATATTGTAGCAAATTATCTTAGAAAAAAATAAATAATAATAAAAAGGGAGTAAAACTAATGAATGTTAATGTTGCTCTTTTTACAAATGAGCTTCTATTTACTTTGTAGGGCCATAAGTTTATGCAAAACAAAGTAGATTGGGAAATAAAATGATATAGGCATATATAGGAGAGAGTTAAGAAGAGGTTTCAGAAAAACTTACTACAAAAATCTTGAAATAGATACCCGGAAAGGACCGGTTATGAGCTGGGGTCAAAATCAAACCCCGAGGCATAAAACTGCGTGCCTACAATGGATCCAGGAGGCTTTTGCAAATCGGAGATTAAATTTAGAGAGTAAACTTAAAATATTTTGTATACAAGTTGGTTTTGAGTGATTTGGAGAAAAAATGACTTTGTAATAGCTTTGCAAAGTCAGGGTTGTTTTTGGCAACTTGGGATTTTGTGAAATAAAATAGGATTGATGTTTTAGGCAATTTCAAAAGTTTTGTAGCAGATCTATGGTTGGAAATTTGTGAATTTTGGGTATTATTGTTGTTAATGTGTGCTATGAATTTGAGCTGAATTTGATAGTTTAGTTGTACGTAATTGAGGTTTAACTGGGTCAAGGTCTCAAAAATTAAGTTTTGAGGATCAGTTAGGGTTTTTGAGATCTTGAGCAATTTGCTAATTGGATTGGAATAATTTTTATTTATGTGGATAATAGACTTGTTTTCCTTTACACATGAGTGATTTTAGACTGATTGATTGGTGAAAAAGAGAGAAATCAGTACTAGAAGATTAGCATCAAGGTTGGAGAAGGAGGCCAACCAACACCCGAGAAGTTTTTGGGATTTTTCTTCCATTTGGTAAGTTTGATTTCCTTCAAATTTGTTGTGCTTGTTGTTGACTAAGAGGTTGAAAGGTATACAAAGTTTTAAGTATATCCACGGTCTAATCAACACATATTGAGCTTCTAATTTTTCCTAGGATTGATTTGAATTGGTTAGAATTTGGTTTAAGATTTGATTAGGGTTTGGTTTAGGATTCAGGGTTTGCTTAGGGTAGGATTTAAGATTTGCTTAGGATTTGGTTTAGGATTTAGGGTTTCATTTAGGATTTAAGGTTTGATTTAGGGTTTGATTAGGATTTGACTTAGGATTTTGACTAGGTTTTGAATTAGGGTTTGACTAGGATTTGATCAAGATTTGACCAGGGTTTGACTTAGGATTTGACTTAGGATTTGACTTAGGTTTTGACTAGGGTTTGATTAGAATTTGACCAGGATTTGACTTAGGATTTGACTTAGGTTTTGACCAAGGTTTGACTTAGGGTTTGATTTAGATTTTGACTAGGATTTGACCTAGGGTTTGAATAAGATATGACTTAGGATTTTAAAATTCTATTTTTAGTATTTTCTAATTTTAATATTTTATATCTTATTTTTTATTATGATTAATGTATGATTCATTTACTCTTCTTTTGTAATTGCTTAAAGATTGGATCAAAGTTTGATTAGTATTGTTAAGATTTAATAGAAGTTATTTAGAATTCTATTAGAGTTGTTAGGATCTTGTTGTTGTATATTTTCTTTTTTGTCTTCCACAGCCAGGTGCCTGGAGCATTCTCGAGCAAAATTGCACGTATTACGACAATGTGGAATGCTAGATCTTCAAATTAAACTTGCAAGGCTTGAGGAGAAGACTTCTACAATAAATTGAAAAGCTATTCTAAAGCAAGGATATGTCTAAAGATATATTTGGTGTGATGATGATTTTCATTCTCAAAAGGATTGTAGTAAATTCAATGAAATGGTATAACAAGATATTATTTTTTAAAAAGATAGAAAAGTGGCATTAAAAGATATTAGTAATTTTCTCCAAACTAACTTTAATAAAAGAGGTATGAAAGTACTAATTAAGGATTATTTGGCAACAAATAAAATTATAGTAATGGAAGTTGTAAGGTATGGTATTAAAATAGATGACAATGACAAACAAGATTTTTTTGGAAACATTAAACTAAGTGGATTTTGGTCTTCTGCCATTTCTACAATGTATAAAAAAAAGATGCCACAAAAAGCTTTATGGAAGATTGCTCCAATAATTTGTGGAACTACGGATTAGGAGGATCATATAGAAGCTTTGTCAATCTATTCCTACATTGCTAAGAGCCAACAAGAAGCCTTGATAGAAGAAAAGAAAAGACAAAATTTTAATGAGACAAGAGAAGGAAATTCTTCCAAGAGATAGACTTGAAGAGATAAGGTTTGTGAGATGGCTTCATAAGAATTACCAACAAAAGATACTTTAATAACATTAAAGAAAAAATCAAAGGACTTAGGAAAAAAAAATAAGTCAACAACTTACAAACTTCTCTCTAATATTGAAGCAGCAACAGACTTAAAGAGGGTGCTTAAAGAATGTGTTCTCAATACTAAAGTTGAATTTACATTGAAAGAGATTTTGGATATTACGAAGAAAGAATTTCATGATGTTATTATTAATAGTATTAAATAAAAGAGACAATTAATAGATGAAGCTAGATCAAATCATACTATTGATGTACATATATGTGAGGATAAAAAAGATAAAATTGAAAATTATTGCAAACAATCAACAAGTGGATGAAGGAGTTATAATCAAAGAGCATGTTTTGATGATCCAAATGATATTAAAGAAAGAAATTTTGAGTCATTATACTCGAAAGCATTGGGCTAGAGTGACTATAGAGGTATTAGTGAAGATTGGAGATATGGATGAGCCAATTGTTGCTTTGATTGATGATAGTTTGGAAATAAATCTTATGTCTAAGACTCTTTATATGAAACAAAAGTGGCTGATTGATATAAAATATGAATGGATAATATGGGTAGCTAATAATATACGAGGTAAGTTATATGGTACTTGTTTGGATGTAGAAATTCAGATTGGTGATGTTGCAATAGAACAAAATTTCTTTGTTCAAGATATAACATCTAATCCTCTTATATTACGACAATCTTATATTATTGCAACTCAAATAGAAACAAAAGTACTTCATGATGGTTCAACTTATGCATGGATTTGTAGTGAAGATGGAAGAAGGGCACTATAGTTTTTGATTATGCCTCCAAATTATGAATGCAATCGAGATAAATTGAAAGAGAATTTATTGCCAAGGATTATTGAAGAATTTACTTATTTTTGAAGAATACCACTAAAAAGCGAAATTATGGAGGTACAGAAGAGGAGGTACTTTTGCAAGCTATAGGTGCCTTTAATACAATTTTTATTAATATTTTTAAAAATAAAAGTATTATGTATAAAAAAATTATTCATTTAAAAAAAAAAAAAAAAAAAAAAAAAAAAAAAAAAAAACTATGGAATATTAAAAAAGAATTATATGAATTGAAGGCATTAGAAGATAATAAAAGAATTTATGGTATTTATGAAGAAAATAGATTGGAAGATTCTTTAGAATTGATTACATCAATTAGATTAGGAGATGATGATAAGGTTATGTAAATTCATTCAAGGAAAATTTATTATATACTTGAATCTTTTTAAGCACCAAAAATTATGGTTGAAACAAAATATAAGATAGTAGATAAGAAGATAAAACCTATTGCTAGATCTTTGCCAGAAGATTCTAAAGAATAGATAGAAAAAGCATCAAAGAAAAAGAGCTTAAGGGATCCAAAGAATATTGGACATAAGTTTACAAATAAGACTTTTGAGAAATTAAAGATTGATTTTAATGATTCTTTATTGTCAAAAGAAATTGAGTATTTCAAAGAGATGTTAACAAAATGAGATAAATCATTTACCTTTGAATCTCATGAAATTAGATGTGTGGATCCAAATGTTATAACTTCTATGGTTATTTTCACTATACCGCATATACCTTAGAATTTGAGTCCAATTCCAATACCAAGGGCACATTTGCTAAGTTTGGTAGAATTATTGAAAGAAAAGATGAAGATGAAGATTTTGGAGCCCTCTTTTGTACCATATTCTAGTTGATGGTTTACAGTGTCCAAGAAAAATGGATCATTACAATTTAATCAAGATATGTAACTAGTAAATGCATTGATTATCAAGAATGTAGGAATTGGATCAATAATGGATGAATTTGCTGAATCATTTGTAAGAAGGGCAATCTATTCAATGGATGATTTGTATTCAGGCTATGACCAATTTCAACTTGCAATGGAGAGTAGAGATATGACAACAATGAGAACACTACTTGGACTAGTTAGAATGTATACACTTCTTCAAGGTGCTACTAATTCAATTACATATATGATAAGCGGGATGAACAAGGTGTTGAGAGATTTTATTCCTGAGAAGACTATGCCTTTTTTAAATGATATTTCTATAAAAGGATACAAAGAAGAAGACAAGGATGAAACTTTGGATAAGAGAGGATGTCGCAAGTATATTATTGATTATATACGAGATTGTAAAAAGATTGTGAAAAGATATTAATTCGGCTTGAAGAAATTCATCTTATATTATCAGATATAAAATCTATATTTGGAATATAAGAAATTATAATTATTGGATATTTACATGGATTTTATGAAAGGAAATCGGATCCAGCTAAGATGGATGCAATTGGAAGAATGAAAGAAGATTGCAGTTCTTTAACAAAGGTGCAAAGGTTTTTAGGTGCATGTGTATTTTATCATATTTGGATTATTTACTATGCTCACATAGCAAATCCGTTGTATGAATTATTACGTAAAGATTATTAATTTAAATAAAAAAAAAAGCATATCAAAATAATACAAAGATTGAAGGATTTATTGATATTACCTCCAATGTTAAGAAAAATTGATTATAAGTATAATAGATCAGTGATTCTTACACTCGATACTAATCCAATTGCTATTGGATGGACTATAGGTCTAGATGATTCAAATAGACACAGATTTGCAATTTGATTTAGGACTAATGTTTTAAGTACTCGCCAACGTGTATATTCACAAGTGAAAAGGAAATTATGGGGAGTTGTTTCAACTATAAAAGCTGAAAAGGTTTACATAATTGGGGCAATAGTGGTGATTGAAAAAAATTGTTTGTCTTTGCTTGGGATGATTATTAATTGTACAACATTGAATATTGCAATGTTAAGGTGGATTGCTTATATTAAGTCATTAAATCCAAAATTTAGACATGTAGCGAGAAAAGATAATCTAATAGCAAATATACTATCTCGAGCAAGATATAATAGAGAAGATGAGATGATTGAGGATATTGATGATGTAGGTACAAAATTTTATTCAGCTTCACAATTGAACAAGGAAGATATGCCATTTCATGAAAAAAATTATAAAAGAGAATTACTAGATATTAGATATTATTTGAGCACATTAACCAAGCATATTGATTGGTCTATTGAAAAATTTAAATAAATTAGAAAAAAAGCATACAAGTTCATATTACAAAGAGGATTTCTATAGAAGAGGTCAAAATCAAATATTGGAATGCCACAAGAAGTAGTAGATACCAAAGACAATCAATAAAAATCACTCAAAGAATTTCATGATAGTTTATAGGCAGAATATAGAGGAATTTGGGCTACTTTTACTAAATTGAAGGAACAATATTAGTAAAAGAATATGTATTGAGATGTGGCTTCATTTATGAAATCTTGTATAACTTGTCAAATATATTTAAATATACGTCATCGAGATAGTCTACATCCAACATATCCTTTGGCTATTCATTTTAAATGGGTTATAGATTTGATTATTATGTCAATAGAATTATAGCACATGAGGTATTTAATTTTCTCTCGTGAATATTTATCAAACCAAGTAGAAGGCAAGGTATTAAAAACAAAGTCTATAGAAGGAATCTATAGGTTTTTAATTGAGGATGTTATTTGTTACTATGGATGTGTTGGAAAGATCATTGCAGATTGTAAAAAATTGGATGCACATAAAATTCATGAGTTTTTTAAGAGATGTGGAATTAAACTATCATTAACGACTACTCATAATCCAGAGGAGAATGCAAAAAGTGAACATGGACACCCACTAGTTATAAAAGCCTTGGTTAAAGCTTGTAATGGAAGAATAAAAGAATGGCCCCAACTTCTACCTAATGTATTATGGGCTGATTGAACAACACATAGTTCAGTGACGGGATATATGCTAGTGGAATTCATGACAGATCAAAAACCTATTATGACAATTGAAGAACATGTGCCAATGTGAGTTATCAAATTGATTCAGTACTTAATTTAGGACAAAAGAATACATTTAAGTACCAAAATTATAATTATTAGATGAAGATGTATTTAGAAGATATTAAAATAAAAGAAAATAGTATTAGTGGAGAAGAAATGGAGTCTTAATAAGTCTTGGAGGCAATTATCTTAGTTGGTTTAGTATTTTTTTTCTTAATTGTAAGAATTAGTATTTAGTTATAGAGACCAATATCTATATTGGCTTTCTATCTTTATTTACTATTTATTAAATATATATAAATATTATTTAGTAAGTAGAAGAAGCATGAGAAAGAAATCTCATGTCTTTTTAATTATTTATATAAAAAATAGGATTTTTAGTAGATTTAAATTGATTTTATTATTATAAAAAATCACCAAGGTAAAATAAAATAGTTTTAAATTGATATTATCACTTTAGAAGTATTATAGGAATTTTTAGAATTTATTTAGAATTTATTTAGAATTTTTTTAGAATTTATTTAGAATTTTTTAGGATCTTTTAGAGCAATTTTGAAGACTTTGGTAAAAATAAGTTTTACCACCTTGGGAGCCATTATGAAGAAATGGAGCAATATTTGAAGGCCATACAAGGTCCCTAAGCTAATTGGATATTTAAGAACACCATGGTGAAGTCAAAAATATAAAAATATTAGTTCTACTAATAGAAAATAGAAGGACCAATAGCTAGTGTAGTCCTTGTAGGAAGGGAGGTGCACAAGTTCCATATGGGTTGTGGAACCTTGGATGTAGATAGGAGGATAAGACTAAGGCCTTGTGGCCTCTCTAGGACACCCTTATACACTACTTGTGAACCTTGGTGAGGTTCGAACTCTTGATCTCTTAAGCAAGTTACCCTTGAGGTAAAAATTACTCACTTAATTTTTTAATTCTTTATCTTTTATCTTTGAACTATCATAACTTATTCATAGTAACTTAGATTTATATGTTTTTTACATCATTAGAAAGATAAAAAAATTATTTACTTAAAAATATAATTTTTACTTTTTACTTTTATTTTTTATTAGATAAAAATATAGTAAACAAACTGTAACTAGTTTTGTAGTGTATAATTACTCAATTGTACATATTTCACTTGTATTGTATTGTTCTTCTCTTTTATTATTATTTATTGCTCCTTATACTTTATACTATAATTTATAAATAACTTTTAATTGAGGCCACCTTATACTTTGGGTTGAGGAGTGAATTTTATCCTCACAGCCAACTTGGAGTATGCTACCTTGGGAAGATGAATTAACAAGAGAAGAATTATTCGCTATTAGAATTTGGCAACTTGAACAAAGATCAGAAGATATTGAATTAGTATTAAAACAATTATAAGAGACAAGGCTAAAAAATAAGGCTTGGTTTGATAAACGATTGACGTCTACAACAATTGAAGAACGTAATTGAATACTTGTTTATGACAGCACTTTGGATAACCAACATAATATTTTACGGAAGTTTTTAAAATATTGATTTAGATCTTATATAGTGGTAACAATCTATAACAATGTGACATATTTATTGAGAGAGTTAGATGGTACAAGGTTGAAAATACTTTTTGCTAAGAAGCGAGTGAAGATTTTTAAAAGACAAGATGAGGAAATCAATATGGAAGATCATGCTGAAGATATCAATGATTCTAAAGAAGATAATTATATTGAAATGGATGAGGAATATAATGATGAAGAACTTGATGCAAAAAATAAAGAAATGATGTAATGCCAACTATAACATACTGTTTGTTTGGTGCATATCACAAGATGCGCAAGTTCAAAGGGGGTGGATATCATGTTGTAACACGTTTATATGATAAAAAATATTAGTAATAGTGATTTTTATTTAATATTCAAATATCTTAATTCAATAGGAACTTAAGACACTTAAGAAAAAATTTATAAAAGCTTCTTAGATTATTTTCTTATTTTAATAGCTAATAGATAAAAATTAGTTATTAAATTTTTCTTCTAGGTTATAGAAATTCTTTCACGACTTTTAAAAAGCCATAAGTTAATAAAAATAGAATTGGAGAGATAAAAAATTAGTATAGTTGATACTAAGGTTAAGTTGAGGATATGATTAAGCTTAAAAATCCTTAAAATAAGTTGGATTGATACTCGGGGATTGACCATATCTAGGACAGGGTTGAAATCAGACTTCTGGCCACAAAAGTGGGCATCAAGGGCAGGGAGACAAGGAATTTGGAAATTGGCAATTAGAATTAGAGAGCTAGCTTTAAGCTTATTCCAAGAATGTTAGGCTTGTTTTTAAAAGCCTTGGAAAAACTTTGCAATTGCTATCTAAAGTCAAGCTTATATTAGGGATTAAGTTTTTATGCAATAAAGCTAGGACCAACACTCTTAACTATTGCGTACAATTGAAGTGATATCTATGATTAAAAATTTGATAATATATAGATAATTGAGTGTACTAATATTGAATAAAAATTTGTAGCAATCTAATAATGCAATCAAGACTTATTTGATCTTTAGTACAAAGAGGTACCAAAAATTGGCAGTTTAGGATTGCTTAGGATTTTTACAATATCTAAAGATCTATTTGTTGAATCAAGGTGAAATTGGGACAACATTAGAAAACTTAAAGGACAAGCTATATATCAAATTTTAGCTGAAGTTAATGGTTGGAGAAGGAGAAGTTGCCATTGGGATATTTTCATCAACCTTTAAGCCAACAGCCAAGTAACATCAGTGCGGGTTTTGGTTGATTTTTCACAATTTGTAAGTTAGGTTGAGTTGAAACTTTCTAAGCATATAAAATACTTATATTTATACTTGTATGCAAAGTTTTATACCAAGTTGACAATTAGATTAAAATTTATAACTTATTGAAGTTCACTAAATAAGATTAGGATTTATAAAGAGAAATCTAGTTACTTGATTGTGGCAAGTAACAAAGCAATTGGAATTTATATGTAGATGAAGTTATCAAGAAGAGTATTTTTAAGTACTTTGTATTGACTTAAGCACTCTCATATTGATATTCAATCATATTCTTTTTATACAGACAAAATTTATTAAAGATTCTTGGATATTTGTGAATCACATCTTCACCTTCCAATGATACTACAATAGAAAGAGAAGAAAGTATCTATTCTCAATACAAAATAAAATATTCAAAGAACAAATAAAAAATTCTAGGAACAATATCAATTTAGAAGTGTATAATCCACAACCTCTAATATGCTTATGTCTTATCAAGAAAAAAAGAAATCTACTCTTAATTAAGAAAAGAAAAAGCTGTGATATTGTAATCTTCACTCTTGTCAATCTGTCAAGGACAAGAATTAAAACACATACATAAATTAGTAAAAACTATGTTAAAGGAAAATAACAAGATAGAAATAAAGAAATATGTATATTCAAGAAGAAACTAGAATAGCTATTGCCAAAGACTAGAAAATACATGAGACTCTTAAATTAGACTAGAAGCAAGAAAGGAGTTGACAAGAGTGAAGAAGGCTTCACTCTTGCCTCTATATATACTATTTATCTAAGAACTACATGGCAGCATTCTATAGGACCTCCAACATGTGTCTAATTTGCAAGATACATGTCAAACTTGTAAGACAAGTTTCCTACATATGCGCCACGTACTTAGCTTGTTCCACAAGCTACTAACATGTGCAATACATGGCTAGCTTATTCTACAAGCTACTAATATATGTGACATGTGGCTAGCTTGTTGGCTAAGTTTCTAACCTATCAATCACCTATAAACATGTATAAAGGTGATTCCGTATTTATGAAGTTTTTAGAAAGCTACTCTATAAAATATTATCAAATTAATTTATTTTACCTACTTCTATCAATCTATATTAATTAAATAATTATTGAAATAAATCTTATGTCCATGATAAAAACTCAAATAAAAATATTTTAGTAAATTATCTTTAAAATATAGATAATAGATAAGAAGGTAATAAAAGTTAAAAAATATTAATATTGTCTTATTATAAAAGAGACTTTTGCTTATTTTGTATAGCCATAAATAAAGCAAAACAAAATAGATTAGAAAAAAATAATGTACATATCTTTGAAAAGGAATTAAAAATAGATTTTAATAAAATTTATCTTAAAATTCCAAGAATTGATATCCAGAGATGACTAGTTGTGAATCTAGGTTGAAATCAAACCTTGAGGCACAAAATTGCATGCCTATGGCAGATGGAGAGTTCTTTGAGCAATAGTAATAAATTTGAGAGTGGAATTTTAGAGCAAATTGTAGAAAGATTTTTTGAGCAATAGTTTTAAATAATTTGATAGATACTGACTTGCAAAGCTTTGCAAAGCTTATAAGAGCTTTCCAAAGTTAGGGTTGATTTGGATAACTTTGATTTTTGTGAAATAAAAAGAGGTTTATATTTTTAAGCATTTGATAAATTTGATTATAAATTTGTAGAAGAAATTTTTGTAGATTTGTGATTGTAATTATATTAAGTGTATGCCATAAGTTTGAGCTTAATCAAATGATTCAATTGAAGGTTATTAAAATTTAAGTGGATTGAAGTCTTAAAAATTAGATTTTGAAGGTTAGTAAGGATTTCTAAGATATCTAATAATCTACTAGTTGGATTGAAATGAGAATTATTTGTATAGGTGGTATACTTAATTTACTATATATTTGTAAATTTGAAAAGAAATTAAATAATGAAAAAAAGAGATATTAGTGTTGAGAGATTGGCATCAAGGTTGTAGAAGGAGGTTGGCCTATATCCAAGTAGAATTTTGGATTTATCTTCTATTTGGTGAGTTGGATCTTTTTCAAAACTTTTGTATATGTTGCCAATTTAATTTTTAAAAAGTGTACAAATTTCGAGTCAAAATTAATAGTTTAATCATTAACTATTGAGGTTTTAATTTTTTATAGGATTTATTAGGATTTTATTAGGATTTTATTAGGATTTGGATAAGATTTATTATGATTTAATTAAAATTTGATTAGGATTTGTTAAGATATACTTAAGATTTATTTAGGATTTAATTAGAATTTATTTAGGATTTAAGATTTACTTAAGATTTGATTAGGATTTATTTAGAATTTAGAATTTCACTAAGATTTCATTAGGATTTGTTTAAGATTTAGGATTTTATTAGGATTTATTTAGGATTTAAGATTGACTAGAATTTGACTAGAATTTGACTAAGATTTTATTAAGATTTTATTAAAGTTTATTTAGGATTTAGAACTTAACTAGGATTTCATTAAGATTTCATCAAGGTTTATTTAGGATTTAGGATTTGACTAGGATTTGACTAAAATTTGATTAGAATTTGATTCTATTTTTTAATTTTTAATATTTTAAGAGGAATTTTTTTTAATATTTTTTAAAATTTTTAATTGATATTTCTTTAGAAATTCTTAATTTTTTTTATAACTTTTTAAAAAGTTTTTTAGGAGTTTTTTATATTTTTTTATAATTGAGTAAAAAATTAAATAAATTTTTCTAATGGTTGAACATACTTATTATTCTTTAATTATAATTTATATATAAATCTATTAGAGATATTAAGACTTGTTATTGTAATTTTTTTTTTATCTTCCACAGCCAAGTACCTAATACATTCTCAAGCAAGACTCCACGTAATATGACAATGTTCATAGGCTTTAGTAAGACAATACATAATCCAATATATTCCTATTATATTAGCAAGCACTCTCAATTCATATTTAAAAATAAAAAATATGAAATTTAATGTGGTATATTTTAAACCTCTTAGTCTTTGAAAAAAGAAGTGTCGAATGGAAGAAGGTCTATGTTTGTATTATAATGAAGAAAGCTACAAGGCTCGCAATTCTCTGAAAAAACAAAATCAATGCATCACCAAAACCAAGAGTGCAATCGTTTAGGAAAACAAAGATATTCAGCCATAGTAGAGACTATGTGGTTGGACAATTCAATATTACAAAATTATTCAGGTTCTTCCATTTCTACTCAACTTACTCATTGCTATATAATTCTTTTATATTTTGGCCCTCAAAAGCTTCAAGCAATTGCCTTATTGGATTTAGGGGCATGTGCTTGTTTTTTAGATGAGGCATTTGCTAAGCTTCATAAAATTCCTCTAGTACAAAAATCCAAACATGTTCATGTAGAAATAATAGATGGACAACCTTTATCCTCTAGTAGTATCACCCATAAAACAACGCCTATAGAAGTAGCATTTGAAGGCCATAGCAATCAAATTGTATTAAATATTATTAGAACTCCTTCAAATCTTATTATTTTCAAATTTTCTTGGTTGAAAAAGTATAATCTATCTATAGATTGGAAATTATAAAGAATGACATTTTTTATAAAAATTCATGTAAAAAAAACTTTGTTTAAATTATTTTTTATTTTTTATTATAATTTTAAAAAATATAAATTCTATTTTATTACTTAAAATATTACTTTTATTGAATTTAGATCCATTTTTAAAATATTTCTTAAAGAAATTATAAAGTTTATTTATTTGTCAATACTTTTATTTACAAATCATCTCATTATAATAAATTTGATTAAAAAAATTTATAAACTTATTTTTTATTATTTGATATTATGATTTTTTTAATTATATATATATATATATATATATATATATATAATTAGAAAATTTATCTTTAAATTTTAAAAATCTTATTTCTTTGACAATACATAATTTACTATATTGCTTACTTTTAACAAAGTTTTTATAAGTGATTTTAAATTTTAGTTCTTTGATATTATTATTTTTATTAAAATAATTTCTATTAAAAATACTAAAAATAAATAAAAATCTTATAATTCTAATATCTAATTTTTAATATTTCTTATTATAAGTAAAATTATCTTTAAAAAATAATAATCTTATTTTTTTAATAAAATTTGATTTATAAACATGCTTATAATTTTTAAAAATTTATTATAAAATAAATAAAAATAAAAAATTATTTCTTTGATAAAATTAGTTTAAAAAATTGCTCAAAATTAGTAGTATTGTCTCAAGAAATTAAAAATCTTTCTTAGTTAATAATATATATTATTTAAAATTTCTTACAATTAACAATGAAGCTTAAGAAAATTAGAAGTAACTTGATTAATAACACTCAATATAAATAATTTTTTAAAATTAACAAATTTTTATAAAAAATTAATAATCTTAATTTCTTTATGAGATATGTAACTTACACTTTGGATATATTCACTTGTTTACAAGGTCTAATATCTCTCAACTAGGTTGGCAATAGAGAGGCTTAGATATATATATTTATAAGAAATTTGTCTTCTATGGCTTATCATATTTAAAAAAGAATATTTTTTTAATTCAAAAGAAAATAAAAAATAATGAGTATAAAATAAAATATTTCTTTAAAAAATTAAAAATAAAGTCAATTTGAATTAGACCTAGAATTTTTAATTATACAAAGCCATAATATCAAGAATGATAGTACAAGGACTATAAAATGACAGAAGTTTTAATTTTAAGCTTTTGATTAAAGCAACTATAAATCTCTTAGATTTAGTAGAAATGTATTTAATAAAAATAATGTTACAAGTAGCCAATTTAATTTGAATATAATAATTTGAATTTTTAAAATAAATATATATTTTAAATATCTTTATTAAAAAATTCTATTAGTTAAATTATCATACAATATAAAACTACTCCAAAAACTTATTTTACCCTTTTAAACAAACTTTAGTTATATGGTGCCAAAGCCAAAAATAATTGGAATAAAGGAATACTTACAATAGGCACAAGAGCCACTTGGAGTATTACTTAGATGTATTCTATCAAATATCATAGTAAAATATAATTCATTGGTAGTGAATTCACTTTAAAGATTGAATATAATAATAATATTGAATCTAAGCTAATTATAAGACTAAAAAAAATACTATTATTATAACTAAAAATGATCTAAAATAGAAAGATTTATAATTGTAAAAACCTAAGAGAATATTAATTATAATTAGATGAAGTTAATAATTTTGACACTAAAATATTTCATTGGCTAAACCAAAAGAATATATTAAATATAAACATAAAACTTGAGTTAGTTTCTATGTGACAAAAAATATCATTTTTAATTAATGTTTGTATTGATATAAACTTAGAAATAGATGAAAATTTACAAAACTTAAAAATATTCAATGAAATATCAGATGAAAATTACAAGTTTTAGAACAAATTCTTTTAAAAAATAAAAATATTTTTATTTAGACTTATAGAGATATAAAGGACATACTTCTTAAAGTATGTAACTATTAAATAGAACTTAAAATAAATATATAGTTGTTTTGTTGATAATGATATCAATTGAATTTTAATATTTTAAAAAAATATTATAAAATTTAGATTATATTTTTTATTATCATTATTATAAAATATATTATATCTAAATTTTTATATTACTCTTATAATATGATTAACTAATAAATTTTGTCACACAAATATGTATTTAAAGTCAAATAGACTGATGGTCAAATAGATTTTTTTTTTCACTCAATCTATTTTTTAATTTATTTCTACTAATTTTTAAATTTCAACTTCTCTTTCTCACATGTTTTTTATGATAAATAAAAAATTTGCTAAATCTACTTAGTATATATTTTTAATAAATTATAGATTCTTACAATTTATTTCTTTCATTCAAATGCTACAACATAAAACTCCTCTTTTCTCTTCACACAATTGAAATATAAAATTTCTTTATAATAAAAAATAAATTGCATACAATTTGATTCATAATAATAAAAATATAATAAAAAATTAAAATATATGCACACAAAAAGTGCATGTACTTCACTCATGTAATAGTTTTATTTTTATTTTTCTTTAACCACTTTACTATTGAAATTTTTTTTTAAGTTTCATTTTTTTTTAATTCATATATAATTTTTTATATTTTATTACCTATTTTTATTTTTTTATAATGTTTTTCTAATATGTAGTGTTTCTTTCATCCAAGAGTCATCCCATTCATTCATTGGTATCTCTTCCATCCAAAAGTCAAGCCTTGTTCATTCCTTTGTAGTGTTGATCCTACTTCTCATTCATCTTGCTAGCACCTCTTTCATCCTTTTTGCACCTTCATCCTAGAAAGTTCCTTGTTCTTTGGCATCATGTTAATAACCATTTTCATACCCTTTGTCACCATAGCCAACTTGTGAATTGCCTCCATTTTGTTCTTTCCCCAATAATTCAAACTAAATCCACCCATCTAATTTTGTTTTGCTGCAGCTGATACAATACAATTCTCCCTTAGCTGTGAATACTATCGCTGGAACTGGTTTACTTCTCTGATTTGATAATTCAATCACTCACACTCCTTTTCATGCTAGTGTCAAAAAATTTTCCTTTGTTTGTTCTCAACACTCTTACATAGATTTGGCACTGTCTCGCATAGCTCTATTTTTTATTTCCTCTTTATGCTACCGTGTATTGCTTGATTATTCATCCTATCTTTTTGTTGTTGTTACATGGTTTTTCTTCCGCCAATCGTTCCTTTTGACTTTTTTGTTGCTCTTACACTTCTAAATCAGCTTGTTACATCCTCTGGCTGCCACTCACTGATGTAACACCCTCGTTGTCAAACTTGCATTATATCATCGATGTCGTGTCTTCATTGTGGATGTTGCAGTCATCGACTTCTACTTTGACCTGGTTGTGAAAAGATCTGTTCTTGTTTGCAGTGAAATATTCTCCTTCCCCATTGTTCTACTTGTCTATCATACGACGATTATTATTAACCTTCTTAGGCTTCTGGAATTGAACAATGCTTTGCTTCAAAAAATGTAATGAACCTTCCACCAACACTTCATGGTCCTTCTAATGAGTCAACCGAATGTTCTATAAAGGCTATTTGCTAAGGACCTTGGAGTTGCCCAAAATTACTGTTCCAAAGCAAGCGTGTGTAAGGGCAACATTCCACCTTTGTGGATCATTGAGAAACCCAATTCCTGATGTTCATTACTCCTGACACAAGTCTTTCTCTTGACCTTGAAAGAGACTACACTTGCGATCTCTATTTTCTCATATAGCTGTTGCCGCAAAGAGCCATTCCTAGCCATGTTGTTAACAATGTATGCATGCTGCCCTCCACACCAATCTGAGTTTTAAGAAAGTAGTCACAATCGTTTCTACGTTTCTAGCTTCTCTCCTATTCAGGTATGAAGTACCACTTGCAAATTCATGATATACACCAAACACTTTTGCCCTCATGAATCAACCAGACTTAGCACAACCAGCCTGAAACCCTAAACCCTCATGAATCAACCATACTAAACACAATAGACCTGTGTCAGCCTGAAATCAAGTGGCACAGTTCGTCACCTCGGTAGCCATAGTATATTTTTGCAAGTATCACACCTTCTTGCGACTTTCATCCCAACCATTTGTCTTCGTTATCTTGAGCCTTTAGTCTCTACCTCAATTCATTTTGATGTTCTTTCCGTTGCTCGTTTAGTGTTGCTGATTACCGTACAAAGCCTTGTTCCTCACACATACATTTTTTATTTTATTTTATTTTGTTTTACTGTTTTTTTTCGACGACGCTCGCCTTCTTCGCACAATGGTTTGCCATAATTCATCCTTGTATCCCACAAAACCAGTTTGCCGCACAAAAACATTTAATCATCCGCACAAACTCTTTGATTACCCATATCTTCTGCTATCCTGAATCCTAAGAAGTCGCTGCTCCTCTTATCTCCTAAAGAATTCCTTCTTGCGTCTAATTACACATTCTTGAGATCTAATAGCAACAACCGATAATTCTCAACCACGTATGTCTCATGCTGATTCTTGCTCTGCTCAATAGCTTGCTACTGTTGTTGCTTGTAAAATCGCTCATCATCCTGAAGCCACTTCCAGTAAGCCTCCTCAAACATTGGTCTTTCCTCCTCTCACTTTGTACGCTCCAGATAATCCATCTGCAGCTTCCGCTCTTTGTCTATATCACCCAGCCGCATTGATTTATTCTACACCTTTATTGTAAAGTTGCGTTGTCACATAAGAAGCACATTGCTGCTTTACTTGGGTATACTGTTGTGATCTTTGGTTTTTTTTTTTTTTTTTTTTTTTTTCCTTCATTTTATTTATTTGAGGGAACAGTTAGGTGGATGCCCCCCTTTCACTGTGTGGACATGCAGTGCCACGCATCCCCATATACACACAATAAATGCACTCCCACATACACACAATAAAAGTCTTATGTATATTAAAAAAAATTAGGTTAAATTTGTAGTAAAAGATTCTCTAAATAAAATTGATAAGCTTTTTAAAGTGAATGAAAGAATTACACGAAATGTACTATGAGATTTTGTTAAATTCAATCCACAAAAAAATTAAAAATTAAAAATTAAAAAAATATATATATATATATATATATATATATATATCATTAGCCATTACATACAAATATTTTATTGTAAATTCATCCTAAAACTTTTTAGTGTAAATAAGAGTTGTATTATGTATATGCAGGGGTGTGTGGCCCAAAGAAGGTGTCCACACAATAAAAAGGGGGTGTCCACTAAATAGTTCTCTTATTTTATTATTATTTTATTTATTATTTAATTGATATTTTTTTAGAAAGATATATTATTTGATAAATAAAAAATTAGGACAATTAAAGTATAATCAATAAAGTCTAAAAGATTATATAGGAAAAATAACCTTTTAGAGTGTAGGAATTAAATAACTACATTCTAAAAACTTATATAGAAAAAAAAAAATTTCTTTTTTAATCTCTCATAATTTCATTAGAAAAACAACATTATAAAAAAAATTCATAAAAAAGATGAACTAAAATTTTAAGAAAATTATCTTTACCACAATAGTAGATTTAAAATTTTAAAAAGATAATTTTTTAAAAATTTATATCTATTCATTAAACCAAAAAATATATATTAATTAAA
Source organism: Physcomitrellopsis africana (assembly GCA_036785485.1). NCBI lineage: Eukaryota > Viridiplantae > Streptophyta > Bryopsida > Funariales > Funariaceae > Physcomitrellopsis > Physcomitrellopsis africana. The sequence continues at coordinate 69,074 of JAWRVF010000643.1, forward strand.
TAAATAAATAAATAAAATACTAGAATTCTACTAGAGTCTTTTATTAGAGTTGTAATGTCACTAGATCATCTTCTTACTAGAAATATAACATTCTTATAATTAAATTAAATAAAGTAAAATAAAAAAATTAGTTCATAAATTGATTCTAAAAATTCATAAATTAATAGAAATTAAGGATTTGACTTTTCTATTTTTAAGTTAATTTTATAAATATATAATTTTTAAATTTTTGATTTAATCTACTTCTCTCAATTTTAGAATCTATAAATCTTGTGGTGTATATAGAATAATCTACAAGTTCTTAAATTTGTAGATATAGAGGATTTTACTAGTCGGTATTTTTGTTGATTTTTTGGTGATATATTTTTTTTCAAATTTTGAGATGTCTTACTCCTTTTACTTTAATACTTTTGATTCTAATGGTATACTCAAAGTCCTTAATATTTTTTAATTTATGACATGTAAGGTTTCAAATATACCAATATGATCCTTTTTATACTACTATTTTGAATAAAACTAATTTTTCCTTCAGATTTATTTATACTTTGAACAAAAATTGGTAATTTATATAGGAATTGATTTTTGTTTTAAGATAAATTATCAAGTTTAGACTAATTTTTATTCACATTGAAGATGTAAGAGACATAATCGCCTAAATATTACATCCTAGGATTTAGAATTTGGAGATTTTGGATTTAAAATTTTAAAATTAATAATTTAGAAAATCTAAATGGATGAGCAGAATAGCCTAAGATAAGGCATGATTTAACCTTTCAATACCTTTGTAGAACCTTTAACTAGAACTTGTGCAAATTAGAATCAAATAAATTATATTGCCATTATTGTAAATAAAATAAATAATAAATAATAAATAATTTGATTAGCAAAAATTAAATGCTTGATTTAATTAATTCAACAAAGAGACTTTGATAGTGAAAAAAAATTATATATATATATATATATATATATATTCCAAGGATAACATTGTATGAGTTTCAATGTAAAAGAATAAATAAAAGAAAAAAAAAACACACACACATACACACACAAAGACAACACTTTTATTGCAATCAGATTTTTAACTACAAATAAATAAATTTAAGAAATTAATCCAATCTAGCAAAGAAAATTCTGAAAAATACAAGGGAAAAAAAAAAAAAAAAAAAAAAAAAAAACTCATTGAAATCTGATTATTCATTAAATAATTAAAAAAATCCAGTAGATTACTAAAATTCATTGAATAATTCATTAGATTATTAAAAAAATCCAGTAGATTACTAAAATTCATTGAATAATTCATTATAATTCTCTATAAGTCTTTAGATTTGTTAATTTAGATCCTTGACTTTATACTTTATAAATTGACTTTATATAAATGGGATTTTTTTAAAGTTTAGAATTTTTTATTTTATTTTAAAATATTTCTAATTTAGAATTTTAGATTTTAGATTTCAGAGTTTAAGATTTAGAATTACATGGATGTCTTTGGCTTTTTAGCATCTTTATTTTCAATTCTAGATAGATCAATTTCTTCTTTTTGTGGAATCTAAAATTTCAATGGTATAAATAACACGCTCTACAAGTTGTTAAATTTACAAATATAGATGCTTTGATTTTATAATTTTTAAATTTTATTTTATAGATATAGGATTTTTTTAAAGTTTTGAGTTTATTATCCTCTTTAATTTGGGATCTCTAATTCTAATTATACAATCAAATTGTTCTAAAAAAAATTTATATTAGTAGATAGTAAAGATATAGACAATATATTAATACCAATTTGCTCCAAATATTCCAATAAAATATTAAATTATAAAAATAGATTTAGATATATATATATATATACATATTTTTTTAACATCTACTTTTTTTTTTTTTAAATATCAATCCTTTAACTTTCTAATATACCATCTTATCATTAAAAAACCATTAAGTATTATGAAAAAAGTAAAAAATGAGGTGATAGTTTTGTGAATTGTCTTACTCCTAAATATTATATAGAAACTACCTCTCTTCTATCAAAGCTTGTTAACATGCTTGAATACTTTTTTGATTCCAACTTTATTAAAGTTGATGTTGGATGTACTTGCCATTGTATCCTATTGCTTTTAGAACAAAAATTAAAATATTATTAATATGAATAGATTCTATATATTTATTTTTTTTCATAAATCTCTTGTACTTAAAAGTAACATCTTATAAATCCCATAAATATATCTTAATTAGTAGATTTATTAAAATTTGTATTTTAATATTATTAAAATAAAACATACTAATTTATAAGGATTAATTGATTAGCCAAGTGTTGATTAAGATTTATTTTTTTAATTAATAAAAGTCTTTAAGATAAAAAAAAATCTTTAAAGTGAAGTCTAGATAAGTCTTAGGGACAATTATCCTAGTTGATCTAATATTTTTATGTTTTTTTTTTGTAATATTTTATATTTAATTTTTATAACCTATATCTAAAATGGTATTTTTTTTTTTTTATAATCTACTTATTAAGAACTTATTTATGATAGTTAATAAATAAGAGAAGAATCAAAAAGATAATTATGATCTTTTACTTTAATCTAATGCCTAAAAGACAATCTTTATTAATATCTTCTAACATACCTTTCTAAATTATTGACATGCTCCATATTTATTTTAGTCTAATACACATTCTATTAGTTATCACATAGATGTTGTGAAGATTTTGTTTTTGTATTATAAATAGAATTGCATGGCTTAATTATTGATAGAATTTAGCTTTAATTATACATTCATCAATCCTTAGCCTAAAAATTAACAAGTTATATTCTTCAATATTACACATCTTGGATACTTGGCCTTCTATAAATCTTTGGTATTTAAATTTAAGAACAATAATAGCTTCCGCCATAAGTTTGTCAAATGGCCGAGGTTTTTGGCCCCAACAGTGGCAGCTGTTGGGATGGAACTCCTCGATAATATTAACAACAACAAAGGATTACCAGAGATGACTGGCAAACGAAATAAATGCAGGGATCTGAAGTTCAGCACCACAGCCACTTCGGCCGAAGTACAACATCCAACGTACAAAGAAATTCTAATTTCAACAACAATTCCGGCCAGTGTCACAAAGACAAGCTCACTGACTAATTGGGGAGCAATACAAAATCAAGTTAAAACTCGGATCTAGTTAAAAAAAACGGATATCAACAAGCACAGGAATATGACACAAACAAAGCGGTTGAACGACACAATAGCAATGCGGGAATCAAGTGAATCTCAAATTTCTGAAATTGAAGGGAGAAAGGAACCGAAGGTCGGCACGCACGAGGAAGTCACACAACCAATTGAACAGGACTACAGTGTGTGGCAGAATACAATAAAAATAACGGGAACAAAGCGCTCCTCGCAAACTGCCGTTTCCGTTTTTGATCAGCATGAACCAAACTTTGAAACAACAAGGCCAAATCGAGAATCACAAACACATCACACAACCTTGCACCCGAAAAGTCCAGATCCATTCAACACATCGGCATCAAAAAAATTAAACACTAGGGCCAATGTCGCCTCGTCGTTGTGTGCAAGCATTGAGCACATCTGGCTGGGCACAAAGGAAGTGTACGGTAGTACAAGGAAGTATTGATAAGGAAAATAGTTTGGGGGTAATAACAGAAGGTTTAATTAAATGTTAGTAATGTTAGGAAATATGATATAGAATTGTAAGAGAAGTAATTTGTTCCTATATTTTTGCAGTAGTGGGAAGTAGGGTGTTTAGATATATTTGTTATTTCTAAGCAAGAGAGAAGAGAATAAAAAGCTATAGAGAAGAAGCTTTAAGAAAAGATAATTAGAGTGCATAATGAGACAAAAACAACAAACATGATAAATAATAAGATAGAAAAAAAACCAAGAAAGTTGGAAAAAAAATCAAAAATAAAAATAAAATAAAATAAAATAATACTATACAATTACAATAGAAAATTTATAGCATAATATAATTAGTAAATAGCTTAAAATTTCTAATTTAGAATAAGTCTTAAATATATTTTTATATTATATTAAGTTCAAATTTAGAATCTATAAATAATACAAGAAATTATAAGGATTAAAAATTATAAAAAGCCACAATAAAGCTAATATATTGGATAAAGTTAAAATTCGAGGGCCACAAAAAATACATCTTTTCTTTTCTTTTCTTTTTAAATTAGCAACTAAGATCTTAAAATATTTAAAAAATTATGTAGTGTTATGTGAAATATAGATTGAAAATAATTAAGCATCTAGCTATAGAAGAAAATAAACTAAATCTTAAAATTATTTTTATAATCCAAAAAAAAAAAAAAAAAACAAAAAACAAAAATACTTAAAACATCCTTCTTAACAACCTTAATCTAAGCAATCCTAAATCCTATTGGTTTTAAACCTATAATTCTATTAATTCTAAAATATAAACTTTATTAATTCTAAACAAACCTTAAATAAATCCTAAAAGATTTTTAAAGAAGTTCTAATCAAATGTTACAAAACCTTGATCAAATCTTAATAAAATCCTAATAAACTCTAAGCAAATCCTAAATTTCAAGTAGCAACTTTAATGAGCTTTAATTTCTAATTGAATTATTAGATTAGCTTTAAAATTTTACATGCTTTTAGATTATTTAGTATTATATAAGCTTATAAAGTTTAAAAAAGATTCAACTTAAAAATTAAAAAATAATGTAAAAATTCCTCTATTGATAATACTTGGTTCTCCAACTTGAGATTAAAGAAGAACTTTAATAGCAAAATTTAAGAACTTAGGCATTGTATTTTGCTCAAACTTTGTAAGCAGCTTTAATATTACATCTCTTGTCAATATCTTAAAAATCTACTTCATTCAATATTTTAATCTTTAGATATCTAAAAATAAATAAATAATCATAATTTATTCTTTTATAATACTTTTATATATATATATATATATATATAGATTAATATCTTGTAATTAAATTATTAAAATTATATTAAAATTAAGAAGTAAGTTATTTATCTATATACTAATATATTTATATACTAATATATTTACAAATCTTACACTTTCAAAAATTTCTCAAATCCTTCTTTCTAATGTCCCACTCTAATCTTCAATAAATAAATCTTTCTTTTGCTGCAGATATTTATTTTTGTACCTCCAAGTTTGATTTTAATTCTTTTTCACAAATGATCCTTCTCAAGTACCCATCTAATCTTATTTATGGTAATTTTTATAAAAACTATTCCTAACTTTAACTTAAAAGTAATTGTTTTGATTTATATCTATTCCACCTTATTTTACCTTATGTATGGTCTTACAAAGTAGGTATTAGTTTTTTTTATTAAAAAAGATATCATAAAATATATATATATATATTTTAATTATATCCAATCTAGCTATAATTTTCTAAGAAAATCTCTATCAATCTTTTAATTGAGCCCTTTCTATATATTTTGGTCTTTATCTTCTTTTTTTTTTAATCCAATAGCTATATTATAATACAATAGCAAATCAATTGATCAATAAATTATCCACTTTTTACTTCAATAAAGAAGTTAAAGATGGTATTGGTTAATTATAATATAGAAAAGAATTCCATGAGAGTATTTAAAAAAAATACTAAGACATATCTCATCTCTCTCAATATGATCTTTTTAGAGTTGGAACATAATTATTTCTTATAAAATAAATTCTATGTATTTTTTTGTATGAGTGTTTATGGTGTATAGTCAAAGACTATAGTCAATTAATTAGAACTTCTAATATATTTGTAGATGCTTACTATGAGTGTAATAAGATAAATTTGACCAATATCATGCTAGCCAAGATCAAAACCAGTAAACAATTTTGCAATTATCTAAGATGCTATAGATGGTTTTCAAACCAAACTATTGACCAAGTACATGACAATTAACCAATCTTTGAAAAGATTTTTTTAACTCCATAGCAATCCTTTGATTAATACATAGCCTATGTAAAGAATACCATAAGCATAAATATCTAGTATATTTATAAAAGTTACTTATTCTAAACAAATAAATAAATTTTTTTTGATTAAACTCTTCAAAAAATTCAAGTCTATTTCAATGACAAGTTCTTCAAAAAAAAAAAAAAAAAAAAAAAAAATTCTTAACCAATTTGAAAAAAATCTGGTTATATAGAGAAAAGTTTGGTGGGAAACAAGGCATGAGACAAAGACCTCATATGCAAATGAGGAGTCATATTCTCTACTCCACTCTATGCAAATGATTAAATTGAGTTGTTTTCACCTGGCCTACATGAATAGCAAGCCAGTCTTGCCTTACCTATGCTAGAAAGAAATTCTTATTCATGTCTAGCATTGGGGTGTTTCTGGCTTCATTTGTTCCTAACTTTTTTTATGAACCTTTTTAAGAACGTCGTGGCATGACCTGCCTTGAGGTTTGCAATGGGGCCACAGACTTTGTCTCTTTTATCTATCAAAACGAATAATACAACTCAGTAAAGATATTACACAAGTACCGCTGCTGAGAATGTGCCGAGAAGGAATGCACGGTGTTCTGATGATGACAAATTGTGATTCAAACCACCTTTTGAAGTCACCGCTTCGATACTGGTGTTCTCGGTGGGTGACGTTATTGCAGTTGTTGCTGTAGCAGCGCCGAAAGAATATCCCTCCCGACCACTCATCATGGCCGACTGATTCCACACTAATCACTTTGTCTCGAATTGTACAACTTCTCAAATTATACAACTTCATTGTACCTGCAGTTTTTGGAATTTGCTCGTCAGTTTGTTTGCTAGACAACCCTACAGAGCTTTTCGGAAACTGGTCACCAGATATGGATGGCTAATGTTTCTCCATTTGGGTTGGTTCTGTTGTGATGCGGTCACGTTTTCTCATTCCATAGAATCCTTGTTTTGTGTCAGGTAGTTATACGTAGACTGGTAGGTCTACATCTCGAAATCTGCTCGATTTGCAATGATGTAATGAAAAAGCAGGTCAAAAGCCATATACAGTGGTTTCTGCCACTGTGGCAGCGAGGGAATTGTTAAGTATGCTGCAACTTACTCATCATGACCGAAAACACTAGAACACACAACTTAATCACTGGCGGTGCCTTCACAAGCTTGTCGCTACACCCTTTCAAATCTTTCTGACGTAATGTTTCGAAGAATTGCCGACATCCAGGTATTCTTTTCAGCTGTTAATTCTGTGAAGGGGAGTATCAGAGAAGGGGAGATTCGTCACATAATGACGATGTCTAGGAGACTGGCCGACTTCGGATTTGGACGGCACAGGTGCCCAAAACAAAAGCCATGTGATAGTCACCTGCATGCTGGCCAATCTCCTGCAATGCTTCGACTACTCTTTTCCTCCACTAAGAGTGCAATAATGTTCGATTTGTCTGAAACTTTTGGGACATGCACTTCCAACGAATGCCCTACTGTCTGATTGCCACGCCCCGAATTGCATCTTCTCTGTTCGTGAAGGTTTGAAGCTGAACGTCGTGCTGCTGAATACCAGCTTTAGAGAAGGAGCATTCTACAGAAATGGTCACAGCTCCCTTGGAGCTACTGAGATATTATAGCAACTTGACACAAATTTTAGGAAACATCTAAAAACATTCAGTAAGCTTCATCAACTTGGTAGGTTTTTGTTCTGCTTGACATTGCTGTTATGAAGTTGATTGGCCATTATCCTGGACAAGATGTTCAAGCTACTGCTGTGCCCAATTGTACGTGTTGCGATTCTAGACAACAAGTTCTATAGAACAACATGCACTGATCCAGCAAAGACATAGAAAGAGCCTTCAAATAGCAGTCCAGTTGAGCGAGAATCGTGCACCACATCAAATTTGGAGGGAGAAAACTAGGGTTCAGCTGAAAAGTTTTGTCTTTTCCTCTTCGTAGCAATCAAATTTCTGGAACTGCAAGTGACAATCTAGTTTTCTGTGTGTCGCTTGTCGACAATACGTGACTTAAAGCAGGATGCGTCGCCTCATACTGAGAAACTAAGCCAAATGAGCGGGGATAGAATTCCTTCCATATCATTTTCCCAGTAGGGAGTTACAGGCGAGTTCACTTGTAGAGTAGCAGTTCTTCTCACATGTCGCTGGGTGTGACATTGATTTTCACCCCAGTCGAATTAACGAGGCATTCTTGGTTTCGCTCATTCACTACGTCCATAAGATTCGCGGTGTCGGATTCGGAGTTCCCTTCAACTATCCGATTCGCTTATTCACTGCGACGAAAGTCACCAGGCGGACGCTCGTGTGCAGGGCACATGTGCGCGTGCCTGCACCGTCCTCCAGTGTAATGATCTTATCCCACCGCATTTGTGCATCGTTCATCACTCCTCAGTACTGCTCCGAGTTGCTGAAGGGGGACAGGGTGTAGAATGTCCGAGATCAAGATCGGCGGTGACGCTCTGCCGAGGTGCGACTCCAAACGAGCAGATAATGTAACTTTCTCTGCTTTGATGAAGGCAGAGAAACGTTACTGTGCGATCTAACGGAACAATGCTCTGAAGATTTTCAAAAGTGGAGTGGCAACGCTCTTCAGGACTTGGTTATCTTAGCTGTTACAAAGGGATTCAGTACAAAGTGCAGAAAAAACTTTCACGTACGTCGATGTTGGGGCTTTCTGAGATGAGGATGGGCTACCACATGAACCTTTTAGTTGGTCAATTTGTTGGGGATGTGAGGGGGGTTATAGCACATTATTCTTTGCGGGAAATATGGGCTGTGATGTACTATTTCAAGTTTAAATCACTAGAATATTTCTTTTGCCCCTGTAGCTGCAGATGACATTAAGAGCCGGTATTATTGGCTGGTTTAGGGCGGCTTGATGATGGAATTAATGATATCGAGTGGTAAATATGGGCGTTCAATTGCCGACTGCTCAGTATATGTGAGAATTAGTTATTGCGTTTCAAGAAAGCCACCAACATCACAGCAGAATCAGTTCAGGGAAACTTCAAGTACTAGAAACTTTATTTATGGCACAGTTGCCAGGGATTATATCAACCACAGCGTGCTAGATTCTTGTGCCACTTCGAGCACAAAGCCTTGTAACTGTGTAAGTGACAATTCCTCACTGCAAAGCACCGTATTCACCCGAACACTGCGATTGAAGCTGATAGAGATACAATGCTTCAGTGACTGGTTACACAGTCCATGATTTCAAGCTCCTTGTGTGCTGCCATTAAAGATGTAGACGGTGATATATCAACCAGCTACTTTCGAGGCAAGCACATTTGATGGGGTTCTTCGTGACCAGATCTTTACGGCTCCTCTACATTGTTGCTCTTGTGCTGAGACGAGCTGCCAGCTTCTGTCCCAGTGTCTTGTCACACTGCAGCACATACCACGATTCCAATTATATAAGCCAAATTTGAAGAACGTGGGAACATTACAAGGCAACTGTAGAGCCCGTTGCATGCATGAAGATTACGAAAACGCATTTCAAGTTTCATTTGTTTGTAACACACACATAATAATTAGCTTAGTGATGGCAATAGCATACCTGAGACATGTAGGAGATCCAGATGGCACGGATTTCATGCGTCAACCTTGGATCACTCAGAGCAGTCACCATTCTGCCGATGAATCTCTCCTGCCTGTTGCATTTCCAAAAACACAAAAACCATTAGAAGTACAAAGTCTCATTCGAACAAAAAAAATCAGTCCAAGTACAAGCAGCACTCATCTACAACATGCGCTACATCATGCACAGTCCAACTTAGGTTCTGAAGATTGACAGGGTCTTGGTTGTTTAGCAAACCTGTCGCGGTCCCAAGTGCGGTAGCGGTTGCCGGGCTGGATGAAGTTGTTCTCCTTTGGAATAACGGTCTGTAAAGCACATATCAGTGTAACATTTTCAGCCATAAGCTTGGAGATTTTCAGATTACCATCCACTTCCGGACACTTGCAAGGAAAAAGAGAGTTCTGGAGATTTGAATCAAGAGCATTTCTACTCAAGAATTTATACCTGAATGCAACATAACAAACCAAGCACACTACTTACCTTCATTACCTGGATGCTTACGTTTCAATTTGAAGCAGCCTTAAGGTTTTAATGAACAAATGTAGGTCGACAAGGACTGCGCCCCGGCTGTTTACTGAGATGTAATTCACTTGAGTGATCCCGGATTTAGGAGTTGAAGGATCACTGAATAGTGTATTAGTCAAGTAACTAGTCGGGTGCGCAGGCCCCGGTGACCTTCATCGGTTCATCAATTGTATGTGTGAGGGCGAGGAACTTTCAGAGAGGATGTGGCCTGGTGGGGGAACGACAAGGGTTTCTACAGTAGATGCATGGACTGGTTCCATAAAAAAACCCAACTGCAGCAGCTCAAATGAGCATCAACTGCTTGGTTCGTACGTTCTAGCTGTAAAGAAGACTTGATTTTGGTCTAGGCGAGGTAAACCTGCTTAACAAGGGACTTTTTGTGGTAGGGAATTTTCAGAATACCGGAATCAATGGCATATTGTAGACGGGCCGCTATGGTCCGAAGGGTCGCCGTGAAATGACTATGGTGGCATAGAATAGGGTGAAAATTGGAGGTAAGAGTTAATCAGGGGGTTGAAGATGAATGCTTTACCTTCTCTCTGATGCCACTGACATGTGCCTTGGAGATGGGGAAGCGTTCCGACATACGAAGTGAGTCAAAACGCGATGGCCAGTAATTCACCTGTCAGAGGACACAGACATATAAACACTGTACGAGTCGCATCCACCAGAAAAGGACGGCATTGGAGAAAGACAGCAGATGCAATTTCGTTTGACAATAGGCACACACCTCTTCATCACGGTGAAGGAAATTCATAAAGCCTTCATGATGATTGTTGTGATGGGCGTTCTTGGGAGCATTGGCGGGCAGAAGCAAGTAGTTAGGGCCGAGACGATGGCGTTGAGTATCACCGTAGGCAAAAATTCGGCACTGCAACATCTTATCGTTGCTGTAAGTGATTCCAGGGGGCACCACTCCTGGAGAGAAAGCAAGCATTTCATTCTCGCTGAAGAAGTTATCCAAATTCTTGTTCAACACCATACGTCCCACCGGCTGCACTCAAAATTGCATACAAAATGATCAACATCGCCTCTTCACATCATATCAGTACCATAAAAGAAATCGTAGCATTTCACATAAGCGAAGGATGTTATCCACCACATTCATACACCAAACATGTAATCTTACCTGCAGAGGGAACAACTCCTCCGGCCAGATGCAGGTAGTGTCCATTGGGTCGAAGTCGTACTTGTCTTCGTCACTAGGGTTCATTGTCTGGATGTACAGCCTCCACTCTGGAAAGCTCCCCGAGGCAATAGTATCATACAGATCCTTGGTGGCGTGGCTGTGACATTTCGCCACCACCTTCGCTGCTTCATCCTCCAGAAGGAACTTCAAGCCGCAGGTAGGCCTCCAGTGCCACTTGATGAGCGTCTCCTTGCCCTCCTTGTTGATCAACTGAGATTGACATTAAACAATACATGAGCACCAGAATGTAAATCGTCCAGGCTAAGACTGAAGAACAATGAAAGGCAAAAGCATCGAGTTCATGGCTTCACGAAAATGAAGGCACATGCTCACTAGTTCAGGACACGTACTTTGAATGTGTGTACGGTGTATCCGTCCATATGGCGATAGTCGGTGGGGACACCCCAGTCATCCAACCACCAGAAGAACATGTGGGTGCTCTCGGGGATGTACGACAAATAGTCCATGATACGCCACCACTCTTGCACGTTCGACTTGGGGTTGGGCTTCATTGCGTGAATCACATCTGGGAACTATACCAAACAAGAAAAAGGGATGTTAACTTTCGCAAGTTTGTCAGACTTCATTTTCAAAGCTAAGGCAGAGATCGAAGGATGGAATGCAGAGACGATCGAGCAGGAGTGGTGATCACCTGCATCGCGTCGCGCACGAAGAACACAGGCATATTATTGCCCACCATGTCGAAGTTGCCTTCGCGAGTGTACATCTTCACGGCAAATCCTCGAGGGTCTGGCAGGGTCTCGGGGCTTCCCTTCTCGTGTATGACCGTCGAGAATCGCGCAATGAGAGGTGTCTACAGAAGCATTATCATCCGCAGACAGCCACCTTCACTTCGAGGAACAGAGTTTAACATGTTCGATGCACATTTTGCAAATCAGTTTGTTGAGAATAATGAGGAGGGAGTAATGTCACGACGGGTGTTGCCCACGCTTAGAAATAATCTTTGAAACGCACCTGGACTCCGACGCCTCTGAGGAAGTCGGCACAGGTGAGGTGAGTGATGTCATGGGTGACTTCGAAGTAGCCCTTGGCACCTGCTCCACGAGCGTGCACAATGCGCTCGGGAATCCGCTCTCTGTGGAAGTTTGCGATCTTCTCCACCAAGTGATAATCCTCCAACAGCACAGGGCCTGCCAATGTCGAGCCATGGGAACCATCAACCAGAATGTCCACCCACTTGTCACGAAGACGCAGTTCATGCCACAAATTCGATCAACCAGCACACATTTCGTCTGACTTTCCATAACCACGACTGAATCCATCTAGAGTTTGAGCTCTATGAGCTTCATCGCTTTTAAAAGAATGCTCCAAACAAAAAAACAAAACTTCTCATCAACGTGGTGGTGTTTGCTTACCTCGACTGCCAATGGTCATAGAGGAGGTATTATTGTATACCGGCCCACCCTGGTTGTTGGTCATGTACGGTGTATTGTAAGCACTCGACGGTCGATACTGCAGAAAAGCAAGATCACATCTCCCACTTCAGCATGCAAGCAGAAGTTAACAATGCATGGATCGATAGTCGTACAGCCCCCTAAAAACCAGCCCGATGCGAATTTACATGTGTTGACAAATTTTGGACTTCGAACAAGAACCCATATTGCACGATCATGAAGGTACGTAATTCCTTCAGATCTACACGACCGATCGGGTTGACTCATATCAATTTCGATAAATGCAAGCTAGGATCTTCCGGCGTTAAAATGTCAAAGTGCAAGAGCAAATCGAAAAACAGAAAGACTGAAGAAGATCAGGTAGTTTTAACAAGTCCTGTCAACGGCCTTTCTCGCTATTGAACTGTGATGTATGCATGCACACTGCAGAATTAGAATGTACATCAAACGAAAGGGCTCAAGGCAGCGATCTCGGAGCAGAGAGTTCACCCTGTAGGGATCCATGGTGGAAGCTGGTTGAAGAGACTGCTGGTGATGAGACCCCGGAGTATCCTGGAGGAATGATACAAGGGACCTGGCTGATGCTGCACGGAGTTAGCACACGCTCTATATAGTAATCAACGCTCGGGTTCTCACTGGGTCCATCTACCCAATTCCCCTTCCTGCATGGAACCGTTTCCCACCGCCCCGTGTCCCTCCACTGACAGTACTCCACACAACTGGGCCATGTTATTACCAGGCTACTGTTCAGCAGTCACAACCGTAATTTATTGAACGTATCAGTTTCTTTATGATTTGTAAACTTGGCTTATCCAAAGTCCCTGTTGTCTTTATATCTAACTTTCCCTCAGGTCTACGAGAATTAACTTGTTTAAACGACAGTTTTGCACATCAACTTACTGAGACGTCAGTTTCACAAGAGTTGGCAGATCAGAATCAGAGAATACGTCGGCCACAAAAAATAAAGTATGGAAACCAACTAACTGTGTAGATCTGACTCCGTTTGATTAAGTGATGTTTTGAATTTCACGATCCATGGTACAAGCTCGAATGCGAAACACTCGCTAACTATGTACTTCAAGGTTAAGCTGGAGTGGATAATAGATGATGTTGTCATTATCATGCATCTGTCACTAGCAACTGTTCCGAGCTTAAGGCATGACGGTCCAGCAGCATGCACAAGCTCAGGCAAGACCCATCTCTTAGTCGGCTCTACACAATTTAGTCTGTGATATCTTAAATCAATCGCCGGATTAACATTCAGATAGATGCAAGACTCTTCTGTGCACAGATTAACTGCTAATTTTCGTCAGTGAGCACTGCACAACACTACTGTACTGATTACACGATCTGCATCGGAAGTAAGATGACAGTACAGAGACTCGAGATGGAGCAATCCAGACAGATCGCCGGGAAGGGTGGTGAGTGAGGGGGAAATGGCGCCGGTGACATCACGGCGACGCCTTTCTCATCAGCATGGCGTGGGGATCCAGTGTCCCCTTGTGCTCAAGTTGCAGGGTCTGACAACAAGAGTGTCTCAAGGACAGTCCTCTTACACACCTTCATGACTGGAAAATTCACAGTAGCTGATCAACCCGTTTCCGTGCGGGGAATGCACACTCGGCCATTGGGTTACGAGCACAACAGGCAGGCACTGCTGCCAAGGAAGTAGGACTTGTGAAAACACTGGGGCTGGCATGAATCTCGCCACCATTGTGAAGATATTTGTTGAATCGCCATGTGATGGGTGAGGTCATGTTACCTCATCTCCTGAGCAGTACTGATCTCTTGCTGCTCTCCTTGCTCATCTTGCTTCCTCTTCCTTCTGTTGTTGCTGCCCCTGCTGCCCTGCTGATGCAGGTACCATCAAGGTGGCCATCACCTGCATTGAACAAGTAAGGACTGAGCCTGACAAGCCCCATTGAGGTTGTGGTAATGGGAAAGAGGGGGCAGTGTGGGCATAATGCAATTGTGGTACCCAACCTCATCCTCTGAGGCTGGCTTTGTTGGTATCTGTCACCATTAGTGTGACTGGAACATCCTTGTCCATCATGGTGGGACAAATGGTGTGTTGCTCCTCCAGATGAAGATGCCTTTGACCTGACATTGCCCCTTCTGCTTCACCTTATTACTTAATCAATTATCATAATAATAATAAGAATAATATAATAATAATACTGATAATAGCAATGATGGTAATAGTAAATTGAAGAATGGTAGGCATGCAGTCATGTGCAGGTTGGTAGCCACTGTGAAGATATTGATTTTGAAGTTATGGGTTTTTTGAAGAGTGAAAAAAGAAAATAGAAGTCTATTTTTTGACAAATCTCTGTAAGGTTGGGGTATGCCTTGTGCAAGGTTCCACCATGCATTGTTATGATTTTGTAGCTAGGATTTGGAACACTAACCTTTTTGGTGTTATTCTGTAAATTTGGGTATAATTTACTAGCTTTTGGTAGTTTAGGATCATTTTGGACCCAACAGAAATCTTCTTCACTTGAAAGATGTATGTGTTGTATTGCAAAATTTATAAAAATATATTATAAAATTAAATTTTCTACTCTAATATGGTGAAATGTACATGATTTAAGAAAAATGTTGTAAAAATGATTATTAAGTTTATGATGCATAGGTCAATATTCTGAATGTATGAAACTAAATGGCTTGCAAACACCTCTTTTGTAATTACTTTGAAAAAGGAAAAAATTAAACAAGAAGTAAAATAATAAAAAATACAATCCATCACATGACACATATAAAATCTATTTAAATACCTTGTATTAATATCTGGTATGAAATCATTTATTAAATAATTTTTCTTAGAAAAATAATTATTGATATGCATCCCTCAACAAAATTTGAGTTACTAATGTTTTTTCTTCATTTAGATTAATAAAGATCGATTTTTTATTTCTACAGAATCCTTGATAATTTAAATATGTAAAAATTTAAAATTGTACACCATGATACATCTTATGTGAATTCTTTTGTGAGTTGGGACCTTACATAGACCTCCAACTTGAAAGTCCAACTCACTGTAAAGGCAAAGAACATCTTTGTATAGTAACATCCATGGTAGTAAAAGGCATTGTCTTCTCAGAGCACTAAACCAAATCCAAAATCAAATTTTGAAAAAACAACATTTGTAATTTATGTTTGTAATTTAAACATTTGTAGTTTGTGTAGAATACCAAACTTTACAATGTTCACAGATTCAATGCATTTTTTTAATATTTTATGTTTTTCAACAATTCTACTTAAATATTATTAAAAAAAATCCATTCAAATCATAAATTCTTTACTTTATATCTTTTATATTAATATTCAATATCAACTCAATAGAAGTTTTATGTAAATTTTTCTTATATCACCTCTCAAGATGCATCTAATTGCACTAAGGTGGCAAACAAGACTTCATAATAATCATTAGTATATGTAGCAATTTTGTAGATAAAAGAAATGAATCAATAAAAACCTTTAAAAGTGTGATTTTTTTTTTAATCACAAGTCTAAAATTGCAGAAAACACATCAAAGCAAGGTGTTTGTAGAAAGATGCAAATTATTAAAGGTATTTTTGACATAAAACCACAAGGCGGTAAGCCAACAAAAAAAAAAAAAAAAAAAAAAAAAAAAATCAAAGTTTAAGAAAGATAATTTATTATAGATAGATAGATAGATAGATAGATAGATAGAATAATAATAATAATAATAATAATACTTTTTAAAATATATACTGGCTTTTAAACAAAAAATAAATGATGATTTAATAATAAGATAAGAAATTATATCATGTAAGGTTAAACTAAATAAAATATAATAATACAGAGGTCCTGAAATGCTATAAAAAAAATTTAAAAATAAATAAGTTATGAGTAAAAATAATAGCACCACAATTTTTGCTATTGCCACTGCAATCTTCTATCCACCATATGTCACCTTTGTTCAATACTTTTTAAATCATTGGATGGAAAAAAAAAATTGATTGGAATAAAAATAATTTTAAAAACTAAAAAATAATAATAAAAGAAAATGATATCATTTAAAGGACATTACATGATTTTTTAAAATTATTTATAGTTCTTTTTAATATGCCACAAAATATCTTTTGGGTAAAAAATTTTAAATTTTTTTTATTAAAGCCAATTTTTAATTAAACTATTGTATATATTATGGTAAAGTATCAAATTTTTTGACTTTTCATAAATCAATAAAAATAAATGTATTTTAACTCATACATGCAATTAACTAATACATAAAGCATTCTTTTCATAGTAATTACATACTGTTTTCAAAAAATAATTTTATGGATTATATATAATCAAAAAAATTAAATTTCACAATACTATATTTGAAATAGTTCATAATATGTCTATATTTTATAATATAATGTAAACCGTGAATTTCAATTTAACATTCAATGAAGATCATGGCTGCTATCTTCAAACTCCTTAACTGAATCATTTTTAATAATAAAACAATAATAGTATCGATTAGATTTTTATTTCTATATGTATATAAAGTATTCGTATTACATAATTTAACATTTAAAATATATATATGCAAATAAAAGCTTGAAATTTCATTTTAAAAACATTAACAATAATTAAATTTGGAGACAGATTCTGAGTAGTACAAATATGTAAGTTATGAGGCATGATATAATTGATATGTGCATATGTATACATGGGTAGAATTCCATGCCATTTCATCATCCATCAACCTTTTTCAGTTGCTCAATTTTTCATCATTCAATTGGTCAATTCATCTTAAATAAACAGGATCATTGACCTCTCATAAAAGTTCATACCATGCTGCCTAAGATTTGTTTTAACATGAGAATTGGATCACTCACAAACCCAACCCACATCTCATGATCCGAAGACATGGTCCCAAACTATTTCATGAAAGTTGTGTGATAGTGTGACCATGACAAATGGCAGTCCATAGATTTTCATATCCTTGTGTGAAATGGGTCACTCTTGTGGCTGGTGATGGGCATTTTCAATCTATTCAGAGATAACAAATATCTGAAAATAATAATAATCATTTTTAAAAAAGAAGAAAGAGAGGAATAGTGTGTGTAGTACTTAACACGGCAATTACCATCAAGCATGAGACACAATCACCTCTTCTTGGTGTCACCTTGAAATGCTGCATAATCATTTTTGGTGTGATCATATCAAAGCAGTCATGCTCTGAAGGGCAATCACCAGCTCTATCTCACCTCTCTTAAGTGCACATAAAACTTGATTCCTGTTGGGGTTTTTGTTTTAGATTATGCTACAGGAGTAGTACAACTTAAATATGAGTTTCTGCAGTCATAGTACATGACAGACTGGATGGTGAGAAAACCTGCTCTCTACCAGAGTAGATAAGTCCGGATGACAGAGTGACTCATTTCTACCTGTCGTAAGACCAGTCCTGACAACCATCCATGTGTTCCGTCATATCAAAGAATATTTAGGGAGAGAGAAAAGGGGAGACTCCTGATCGTCGATGGTCCTTCAAATAATAGAAAAAGAAAAGTGGGTTTGTTCACCCTTCACGCTGGTTAAGAAATTTATAATAGCAAAACATCGAAAATATAAACTGCACTAGTAAGGAAATTGCAAAGTACACGTCAAACTTACTACAAAGTATGAGTCGATCATTCCCAACAGGCACAAGTCTAGTGAATCATTTACAACACGTTTTCTGATTACTAATTAGTTTTTCAGGTTTCAGAATTGGAATCCACGTGAAATGTCTGAAAATGGAGCACACTAGAGCCATACAGCCCTGAGCAATGAGTGGAGATACTCTTCGGAGGTGGATTGTGAAAGTCTTGCAAAGCAGAGGAATTTACATTTCATTCTGTCAACTGCAAACTGGATTCCAGTCGCGCAGGTGAGGCTGATGTGCACAAACTACTTTATCGAGTTGCTAAAAATTGTGTTATCTCAATAATCCTTAGAAATTCACTGCCAGACAACCAATAGGTTGCAAAATTACTTAAGGACTTGTAAGTCACCTGAACATAAATATCAGAGGATTGAACAATTTTCTATTGAGGGAATATGGTACAAGAATGCAGAAAGCTACCCCATATACAGCGGCAGGCTCGTTTGAGGGGCTCCCATTGCGTTGAGTTGACCAGAAATCTGGGTAGAATGTGACTCTGCAGACTGCGTACTCAAGTCTGGAGAAGGTCTTGAGCTATGAATTGGATTCAACACAGGTCGACCATGCGGAAGCCCATAATTGACAATGGCACTCACCTGCGGCTGTGAAGGTTGTGATGTTGCGAACTTCAAAGCCTGATTTGAGGCAGTTGGTGTGGAGAGTGGCTGAGAAGAAGACAACATTTGATTGGTACCATATGGAGCCCGAACCAAAGAACCAGGTTGCAGACCATATGGTGGAATGCTAGTGTACATTGGCGGTTGCACATACTGAGTTGGTCGCGGCGCTCGAGTAAGGTGAACATTTGACTGCATCTTTGCCCTTGCAATTGCATCTGCCTGCAGAAGCCCCAGATTGTGCGCCTGAGCCTTACTTGCCTCGATTTGTCCAATATTCATACTAACCGAGGTAGGGACTGCTCGAACTGCAGTACTATATACAAAGGTTGGTGCAGCTTGCGACGTTGAACCAGTCCATCCCGACAGTGAACCGTTCACTGAATCTGATAAAGTCTGCATTATCATGCCTGAAGTGGGTGTGGGTAGGCCAGATTGACTTGCTGGAGCCTGGGAACTACATATGGACCATCCTGTTGATGCACTCGGTCCATCACTAGTGACGGGCATACTTTGACTCCTGCCGTACTCCACCTGATACTCTGGCTTGGAAATTTTTTCATTGGATGATTCCTGCCACAGGTACAAGACACTTAGAATGTAGCAACCGATCGACCATACATACGAAAAGTTCGGAAGGCTGAGGATACAGCAAAAATATAAAATGGGAAGTGAATAATTTCAAAATATATCTCTAAATCTTGAAACACCGTTTCGTACACCCAGTGGATATGTAAGAAATCGTTATTGAAAAATATAGGACAAAGGACCAACCATCGTTGATTTCTCTAGAAACAATGCTCCACTTGCTGCTCCTGATGTGAGCATGGCATTAGTGACCGCAGTCAGCAAAGAATTTATTGCGGTTTGGGCCACGGGATTTACCGTCAATGAGCGAGATATGTTGGGTGTAGGGACAAAAGAGGCTGTGGGTACTGGAGGATGAGAAGTGGACGAAACTCCCGGAAGGCTCCGCAAGGATGTCGGAGCAATATTCTGATCGATTCTTGTTGAATTGGCCACGTTCACATCAGAAGGATATTTCTTGAAAAAGGTGCCAGGAGGAGCTTCGTGTTCACCAATCCAACCTTGCCCAAAGGGAACAGAAGGCGCTAATACTCTCTGCAATCTTTGAGCTGCATGCTTCCAACCCTCAGGTCCTAATTTGGCTGAAAACCGAGACAAGCTCTTTGCATAGGCCATCTCTGACTGATATCCTGTCTGCAATGCAAAAATAGAGTTCAATGCTCTGATAGGCGAATATAATATCACGCTAAAAAGTCCCTCGTGAACAATCAACTGTTTGAAGTGATTTCTTACGAAATGGGAAACCAAGGCACATGAAACTCACTGGCACAAGGTGATGCAGTTCTCCACCAACTCCAGCAAGAGGTGGTCCTCGTCCATGAGCAGGGAGATTCCGTGGCTTGTAAGAACTTCTGTGATACTCATCCGTTGATAAAGGCTTTCGCCCATCCTTGAGAGTAGCCGGCTTAAGTTGGATGCCTGAGCCGCAAAATAAAACAAAGAGCCGGTCCACTTACAACTACTAAGGAAAAGTAACATTACAAACTAGTGTGCTAGCAATCATTAAACCCCAGGAGATTAAAATGACCTCGAAGATGGAATTATTAACCGAGAATTGAAACGCAGCTTTATATTTGAAGGGTACGTATGTACTTGACAGGACTGTTGGCTGAGTTTTGAGAAGTTACCTTGGTCATCTAGCACGTCTGCATCTGGCTCCGGACCGGCAGTTGCCTGCGATTGAACTCCCCACCCTGGCTCATCTACAGCAACGCTACCGGATCTATCTGATGGAGCCCCCCTTTTGGAACCGAAGGTGTCGGGTTTATTCGGTTGAGGTAGGTCATCTCCCTCGGCTGCTAGACTAGCACCAGAAGCAAAATCAGAATTTGCAGGCTCCAATAAAGTCTTTACAGCAGCAGTGTTTTTCCATCCTTTCTTTGGTGGATGCGACTGCTTTTTATGTGATGCAGGCTTGGCAGTTCCTGCTTCTAGAGCACCAGATTGACTAGGCAATACATCCAATGCTTTTCGGGCTGCTTCCTGAATAGAGCGAGCCTGAACAAACACAGATGAGATTTACCTCGTCAAATCACATTAAATCCAATTGGTGGGCACCATATCATAATGGAGGGACACCAGTACTAAAAGTAAGAAAGATTTTTAATGCCTGTACATAGACATTAGGTGTACAATCTAGACGTGGAAGACATACCTGCTTGTAATAGATCGTTTCTGGGCCATTATACCGCATAGCATTGTTGCAAATAAGCATGATATCCTTCTGCACACAGCAAAGAGCGAAACATAAACCACTTATTCAGCACAATGATCAGATAGAAAAGAAATAGAGAAAAGAACACCTTGCAAAGCACACATTAAATCTCAGATTACAATCTTTAAAGTAACTAATTACTTAAGTAACGACAATAAGTTACCTCAAATAAATTTTTTGTGTAATAGGAACCCTTCGCAATCTTCTTATACATCGTACCAAAGTCCATGGGCTCTTTGATGACGTCATAATAGTCTGGAACCTGATGTTCAAATAAATGTGAGGACTAGGCAAAAGGTTACTAAAATAATTCAATAATATTTAACAAATTAAAGAGAACACAGCAGGAGTAGGACAATCTTGAATCCCTGAAACTAATAAACAGCAATTCAGACTTGAAAAAATGTTCAGAAGCTGCGTCAGAGAAGTGAATGCAATGCTTAGATCTGCTACGATTAATTACCCTGCTAATTATTAAGAGATTTTTAGTGAGAAATTAACCTACCAATTTGGTATCCACCGGCTCTGAAAAAACCCCATAAGTATCTTTCCTATAAAAAGATTCCAGAAGAACAATTAATCAACCCCAAAACTCGTACTATTACCTCATTCCAGAACCTGTCCATTCTATAAAATAAGCAGACGGAATGATAAATCAGCATTCAACTTCCATAAATTATGCATTTGAGCATGAAATAAGTACATCAATTAAATAGTCAGCGCACTCACTTTTTCAACTTGTCTAACACACCTTCAAGCACCTTCTTTGCAGGCGCCGTTGTGGCAACTTGTCCTTTTCCTGTCAATAGTCAATAAGTTATCAGAGCCCGGAATACATTCCTTACTGAAGATTTGAGAAGATTGAGCTGAATCATCAGCGTCAGCAGATTTCAACGCAAGGCAGATTTCAGAATAAGATTTAAGAGAATTATTGGACAAAAGCACGCCGTACAAGAAATGACCAAACGACAACTGACACAACACCGACATAACCTTACCTGGACTTGCAAGAGGAGTTTCAGCAACGCCATTTATTGGCTTCTCCTTTTTCTGAAAGACGCGTCAGACAGTCAGATGTAGAAACATTAACCGCGTCTCTCTTAAAAACGAACCAAGACATTAACTTGAACACATATTCCAGACAGTAAATGTTCCTGTAATTGGCATTAATACGTTCCAACAACAAACACCCCTTTGAGGACTAATAAGTTCTCTTATTTCCGAATAAAAGAAATCCATAAAGCAGACCCTGAGGAGCGGATTGATGACGATACCTTGTGAGAGGGCTTCTTGGCTAGAGGAGGTAAGGGAGCTTTGAAGACAGGGGAGCCTACAACAGTAGTAATGGGGGAACCATACACCCCTCCATGATCATCTTTGGCGTCTCCTTCAACTAAAGTCTTGAACTTACGCTTCTTAGGAGGGGTACCAACACGATCGTTGGCACTAGAAGCCGAAACCTGACCAGCTGACTTCAACGGAGTGTCAGTTCCCGTCACTGGGGAAACTCGCAACTTATGAGACGTTCCTCCAGATGATGCAGATACATCAGAAACCCCACCCTTGGTATTGCTGCTTGATTTGTTTGGTAGTTTGAGTATAACCTTAAGCTTCTTATCCTTGTCCGCCATATCCTACTTTCCTCTTTTCGCTACACTGTCCCACTAATACTAACGTTGTTGACATACGATCCCCAATCCTTATATCTCCTCAACGTCCCCAACTTCAGCAATTTAGAAGCATGGTCGAAGTCTTATCGTACACTTGAGGCTGGGTCAGTGCTGTATGGGCAGCCACACTGTCCAGGGAAAGTAGGTAGTACAGCTAAGGCTTGTGACCTTGCTTGAGACTCTTCCATCTTTCCACACCACAGACAGGCTTTTCTTCCCAAGGCGACCGATGGTCATTCCGCCAAAGTGACATGATGCCCTTCGTCAACCCAATCCGCAATCTATAGATTACACATAGAGGCAACCTGCAATATCCAAAAAGGGAAATCAAACTCAAACCCGTCAGCTCTTACTGATCAAAAAAATGTAACGTTTGAAACTAGAGCAAATCTAACATGAAGAAAGCCCATAGCGTTCTAGTTGGCGAAAGAATGTCGAAAATTGGTGAAGTAGGAACTGAATTCTTTACTATGTCGCGGCTCTGTGCTATTTCCCAATCACATTCTTCGAACCGGACAACATTCCAGCCACTGAGATCTCGATTAGCAAATCAATCTTCACAAGAGCCATATCAGAATCCAACTTGAGCAGCAAGGTTACACAGAGACAAATCTAGACACTCAACTCTGTTCTTTCCTTCGTTCAGATCGTCTTTGATAGAATATGACCAGATATTTCCCAGGCTGGCTACTGTAACAAAAGTTAGCCGGAATAAAACCAAATTAGAGTACCCTAATTAAAACAACACCTATGAAAAAGGCGATTTAAGTCTTCACGAAAGTCTGTAACGTGGACATTCCAAATAAATAGAGGAACAGGTCCCACTAAGTAAGCAGAACATTTTTTTTTTCATGGATAAGCAAAGTAATCACCAGAACAACCACCACTTCGAAATCATATTACATCACAACGTATGTATGCATTCCATCCGTTTCAGCATGAAACAATCGCATTCACGCATGAATCGTCGGACAAATCAGACTGGGTAATAATTTGAATAACGATCATTTACTCACAAAACTTTCATCGACTAGTGATACACGGATTAAAAATTATGAACTATTAGCATGAAAACTGCACCCGTCCAAAAATTTCGCTGAAAATTCTTGAGATAGGAATGAGAAAATGGAAGCTCTTCACGCGAGCACGGTCATGCTAAGTCTCCTCGACTTATCATGACTTTCTGAAACCTTAATTAAGTCCAGAATGTGGCAAAGAAGCAACCAATGTTTCCGCAAACGGCTTCTTCAATGCAATAGTTCCCAGGCAGTAGCCCGCACACCATACCTATGCGCAAGGCGAGTCACAAGCTGACCTAGATCCACAGTGACGTCGCTCCGACCTCGAAATTTCAAACCAATATCACCATGAAAGGTTTGAAGCTCGTGCTTAATATACTTGAGGTACCAACTTTTCCACCTCATGTCCAGAAGAAACAACCAAACCCTATCCATGAGAGGCTTCAAACTCTTCAAAGACCCAAAATCTTTGGTCCCAAACCACCAAATCTTAGCACACAGCCACGCTCACGTGGACGCCGCCGAAAAGAACCATGCAACTGGCTAATCCAAAAATCAATCGAACCCAATACACCCGAAATCGCAACTCGGCAACCGACAGTGCCAGCCACTCCAATCTGTCTAGCACAATCCCTCGTTCCGTCCTCTTGAAAACCCTAAAACCGGAAAGAGTTTGAAACTAGAAAACCACGTATCACCCAACAAAAACTTTTGTTGTAATATGGCAAAACAGGCTCCCTTAGCCGAGGACCGACAGTCGCCTATCGGCGTAAGGCTCACAACGAAACTCCACCGTACAAACCCTAAGAAAATCCAAATCACTCTGAACTTAAAAGATTCGACGACGACGCCCCCCCCCCCCCCCCCCCCAGTCAGATATAGAGGCAGGAGGATTCCAGACAGGATTCAGTTCATCAGCAGTCAGACGGTAAAATAGTAGGAAAAGCACGGAGCTTCATGGCTCTCATCAACTCACGCTAAGATATCACTAGACACGGAATTGCGCCTACCCAATATGTAAGATGTTTCTTCCCTCTGACCCGTAGCGTCGTCCGATGATTGTAGGAAAGGGAGAGGCAGGGGCACGGCTCTGTACAACACGGCGGTAAGTGTGGATGCTACATGCTACCCTCGTGGTCAATACCTAGCATGCCATGGCAGCCCCAGACAGAATGATCCGGCAGGACTTGAAACTCAGGCTTGAAAGCAGGAGCCTCCTGTTGACTTGCCTTGGAATAACTTACACACACAGCAGGAGGAAATTAAACCGAAAGGAAAAAAAAAAAATTATAACGGATGGATATGAATCACACAAACTCCCAGTGTACGCATTGACAGAGCAGGCGCCTACAGTGGAAGTAAAAGCAGGTGAGTCTGCTGCCGTTCTCGTCTTCCTCCTTTGCAAACTTGAGCCGGACCCGACGCGAAAGCCAAAGCAACAGCGGTGGTGCGGTGATGCTACATCCACTCTACCAAGCTTACGATTTCCGAAGATTCGTTGCGCTAAAGTTCCAAGTCCTTTTGCATCCGTGGTCTTCCTTCCTACCGTTACCCAAACGCTTCCGCGGCACCTGGTAACCGGGCGCTCGAGATGGATGATCCGTTACGTTAACTGATGAATGACGGTGGATTTGGAACGGATGATAGATGATATCGTGAGGTGTGAACGGAGAGGATGGTTTGAAAGGGAGAGCGGAGGCGGCAGAATTTGAAATCTCGGTTGTGGAGCTTCGGCACTTTGCATAGAAGGGTGATCTAGGTTAGGAGTCCCGAACCTAGGTTTGCCCAATCCCTCGGGTAGATAGTATTCACTTTCTAAAAGACGCATGCTTGAGTGAATTCTCACCCTCTATAGATTCCCACGATGCCAGTTCTTTTCCCCAAAAAATAAGCTAAAAATCAACCATGCTGTGATATTTTCAACCCATTTCACTGCTATCCATTAATATGCTTCATGTTATTAATTTATGGGTGGTGGAGAACGCATCACAAGTACAAAAATCAATTCAAATGTTTACAAATTTTGCTATTAAAACTTTCTGAAGTAAAATTAAATCAATAGAGTTAAACAAAAAGGAAGAGGAAAAGAGAAAAGTACATTCTCGCTCTTCATGGTATGACGCTTTTTCGAACAACAAAAACACTAAATGAATCATACAATCTACTACCAATATTTATGTAATTAAGTAGATGTGTAATTTAAATCTTGTAATAAGATTCCAGGTACTCATTTTTTATTTGTTTTCTCTCTTGAACATAAATAGATGTAAAGTAAGTTTTATAGTAGTAGTAGTTGTAGAATATATATACATAAATGGGTGTGTGTGTAATATCAAATTTAAGTATTCTACTCTTGATGGTGGATCTTATAATACTCGTCCAAACCTTGCTACTGCTAACTTATAAGCCACAGGCAAACAAATATCGAAAATGTTCTTAGATGCTAAAGTACTGTGAAAGTTCATCATTTTTTGTTTAATAAAATGTACCTCAAATAATTACAGTCCAGTTTATTTTTAAATTAAACGTTTCTTAAATTCACGATACAAGTAAACGTATGCAGCTCTATCAATTTCCACAAAAAATCAAAATATGGTATTTAGTTCAGTATTCGATTCTTTTCGGGGGTCAAATATACGACTAAGCCACAAAAATTTGTTCTATCATAACATACCAATTTTATTTCCTGCATTGATCTCCAAAGGGATCATAAGAAACAATACAACTGAATTGGATAATAGAGCTAGAATTGAGGAGCAATAAACTTGCGGTGCATTGCTAGCGGTGAATTGCTTGCGGAGATCAATTCCTCGAAGTGTCGTTCTCTTTCCACACTTCCTCTGAAGATGGGCAATCTGGAATTTTGCTCGTGGTCTTCACCTCAATTCTTTGAAATTTTTTTTGGGTGCGAATTTAGTTTAGTTTTTAGGCGAGGTTGAAGTCGCCAGATTTGCAGTCGGCAACGGTGATCACGATGCAGGGAGCGATGGCGGCGCAGCTACGTAGCTGCAGGAAGGCTTTGCTTGTGGTGGGCTGCAATCAAAATCTCTGTGTTCGGTCGATGCAAACTGTTTCAGCTGCCCATTCTGATACATCGCTGAAGAGAGATGTTCCCGTGTGCGTGGCGCCCACAGTGGAGGAGTTCATGCATGGGTGCTATGCGGTATGAGATTATCAGTATCCCTGTGGTGCTGTGTTGTGAACCAGGAATTTACTCACAGAGCTTATGCTTGCGCTCAGATTTGGTTTGTAGGGTAATGTCGGCGTTTTCCAAGCAGGAATTTGAAGTAGTGATAATGCACTATTTTGGGACCATTTTTTGGATTGAAAGTGAGATGGCTTCTTTGAGGTTTAGAGTGGTTCAAATGAATAATTGCGAGTTTTTGTGTTAAATTTTCACGCTCAGATATTAGCCCTAGGAATTTATTTGATCGGTTGGATTAAAAGAGGATGAAGAGTATGGCGACTGTCACGAAGAGGAGCAGAAAATGTCATGGATCAGGAATGGAACTTTTGAGTGATTTGGATTCGTGGCAGAGAGGGGGTCATTCTGCGAGAGTTGATTCCTATTTGAAACTGTAACCTGAACTTGATGAATGCTCTTAGACCTGGCTTTTAAGAATTAGGGTTCCTTCATTGTTTCAATTGATGAATTCCTTTGCCTAATGGCTGCTGGGGACACGGCAGGCGCAGACTCCTATGTTGATACAAGGCGCTATGGATACATGGGCATCGAGAAAATGGACACCAGATTCGTTGAAGGATAAATTCGGACATTTAAGTGTTCCTGTTGAGCTAGGTTTTTGGAACGAGGAGGAAAGGAGGTGGGGAGATTATCGGGACCTGTACAAAGAAAACGTCACCCATGCTGGCTCAAAGGAATATTTTATGCCTCATCAACCTAGTAAGCTTCTTGCTATATTCATTATCACTACTAGTGAGTACAACACATGTCTGAAGAAAGATCTCTGATGATTTAATTCCACAGGTCGTTCATGTATCTTTGTTCGTGTCATATTTGCGAGATTATCCAGTTGTTCTTTCAATGTATGAGCTATTGTGGAAGTTTAGTAGCAAAGCAGTATTCCTACTTCCTTTCTTATTTTTGCAGCTGCTGTGAAGCGTTGTGTACAATTCTTTAATTATATAGAAATGTACCTCATCACTACACCAAGAAAGTGCATGCTTATCATGTGGAGGCATGATGTTATCCCTTGGGTGGATGCAGTGTTATTAGCAGACTTTATTGACGTTTTCATGTTCAAAAGAGAAGATCCTTCCTCACGACCACCGCTTATTGGGTACATGGCTCAACATCAAGGACTCACTGAAGTGGCAGCTGACATACCGTAAGAGTAAGCTTTCCTTGATTATGATAGATACGTAGCTTTATTCAATTTTCCTTCATATAGGATGCTCTTAAGCCGAGCAAAGATACAATCTTTCTTATATCCTCAGAAAACTGATGCACTCACTCCCTTGTTTCTTTTGCATTTAAGAATTGTTCACTTAGAGTTCATGCTTCTCCCTTTGCCACATGTTTTGAAAGATTCTCTATTCAAGGGTATAAGCTTTCTGCCTGGATGGTAGGGACCCAGATTATGTAAAAGTCCAGCGGGGAGTTGATCAAAGAAACCTGTGGTTGGGGCCTGCGGGGACTGTTTCACCACTTCATTATGATCCATACCATAACATTCTGGCTCAAGTAATTTTCTGACCATATTTCCTTCGCATCATACTTCACTGGTACTTCGGAGTGCTCACGCTCCTATGGTATTGTATAGATTGAGTGAAGGCAATTGACAAGGGGTTGGATGGAACGTAATGTACCAGTCATAGTAGTGTTGACTTTGTTGGGGATTCTCTACAACTGTGTGTGAATGCTCTACAGGTCTTTGGAACAAAGTACATTCGCCTTTATGCTCCTAAAGAGAGCTCCAGATTATACCCTTTCACATCAAATATGTTCCTCCGCAATGCTTCACAGGTGCAGATTAAAACTTGGTCGTCGAATCATATTTGACTGGTCTTCGTCAAGCTGCAGCTTTGTATTCACCACCTGGTAGCGAGGATACTTGTGATTGCATGTGTTTGTACGCTTTCATAGCTCATTAGCATTGCTCCAGTGATTGGTTTGATCTCTTACTGTAACTAAGTTTGCTACGACAACTTGTTTCTGATAGGTTAATCCGGAGGATACCCATACAAATCAGACATGGCCAGAATTTCAGAAAGCTGAGTTTTGGGAGTGTAAGTTACGTGCCGGCGAGATCCTTTACATTCCCTTGAAATGGTAAGCCACCTGTTGCTCTTGTATCAGTGGGTCTAGTCAAAGGATGATTCCCACATTGGTGCTATGCTTGTGTTGAGTTTCCGATCTGTTTGAGTTCGAGCTACCCATAAAACACAAGTTAATAATTGAGACCACAGAATTCTGTGTCAGTGTGCTATTGTCACCGTTCCCTTGGCAGTGCTATGGTCAGTATATCAAACAGTTACAATATAGGAAGTGAATGACGGAGTGAAGCAGGGTCCATTAGTACTTGAACAGGGGCATCAATTGTTTTGAAGCTCTGGAAATTCACGGAATGCGATTTCCTTTTGTTTTTCAGGTGGCATTACGTGAGGGCGGAGAGCAACAGCCTATCTGCAAGCTTCTGGTGGTCTTGAGAGGCATCTAGTTCTGCATGTTGTCCAACCTGCTTACCACGGATGATTGAATGGCATTGAGATGAATAAGTTTCAGTAAAAGGAAAGCAAATTGTTAAGTGCGAGAATGAGACTATAAGTTTGCTACCACAAGAATATTGTCTGATCCATCAGAAAAAACGTATTATCTTTCGAGGGTATATAACCAGATATAATAATATTCGGAACTAATACAAATTCATTGCCATCCAAGCATTGTAACTTGGTATGTAAACTTCCAGCCTACTCTAGTTTAATGTATCCTTAGAAAGGCAAAGCGTGTTGAAGTATTTGCACTTTGACTTGGATGCTTTTATAGACATGTTGGAATTTTAATATTTGCTTTTGTCCACAAGAGATACAACAAAAGTATATACTAGCATTCTATGACAAATTTTTAGAAGATGCATAATATAGCCTCTAAAGTTTATCAAGCAATAGATGTAGATGTATGTATCACAATTGTAAGAGGAATGCAAGATGTGTGAATTCACTAATGTATAGTAATTGGAGTTTTATTTATTTATTTATTATATATATATATAGAGAGAGAGAGAGAATGTGTTGTATTCTAGAGTATATTGCAACATCTTATTCTTTATGCCAAGCATGAATATGTTTTCTCAAAATATTTGTACATGTGCATTTTTTGACAAATTATGTTTGATGAATACAAATGTATTGGGAATGCTTTAATAAAAAAATATTAACCAGGGATTTTATTTGGTTCACATATTTCAAATATTATGTAATATATGGAACAATGTGGACTTAGTTCTGAAAAAAGTTAATCCATTATCATATATATATATATATATATATATACATATTAACTATGATAAATTTAGGTACATGGCGGTGCATTGTATTTATTTCCAAAGAAATTATACTAAGTTTGATAAATAATACTTTTTGAATGTTGTGTTGCTGAGTTTAAAATTTCAATGTTAAAATATATATATATATCAGTTTATTATTAACAATTTGATGTCTTTAACAGATTACATGTATTTATACAATAAATAATGCTTATTCCTAATTTTGAATGCAGTACTTTTATTTTTATTTTAAATCCCAACTTTTTTGGTATAATTGTAACCATGTGTGAAATCATGAATCAAACATGTACCTGGATTCTTACCATTTTCCTTTGTTGAAATATAATATGATTTTCTAAAACATTTATGGCACAAACTTTAGACACATTCAGATCAAATATAATGTAAACCTAATCAATAGAGTATGAAATTATTATTGATTGTGATAGATCATCAATACTATTCTAATATATTTAAAACATGTTGTTACACCCTACATAACACAAACAATCTTTATGGTAAAAATTTTCCTTGTAAGCAAACTTTTTGTAAACACATTCAAAATAATTTTACATTTAGATGAATATTTTGTTGCATAAATTTCTTATTTTGTATGTATGTATATGTATAGACATTGATTGCTATTACAGTAAAGTATTTATACTTTTAGTTGTAAAAGGTTTACAACTAACTTTCCAAATTTATTACATGTTTTTTGGCAAAAATTATGATTTTAGAATTCATATTTTATAAGAGTGATATTATTAAATTAGAATATAAAAAATAAAATTAAAATAGATTATTAATTTTATATACATATATATGTTTTCTATGTCACAATACAAACAAAATGTTTAAACTCAATCCAAAACATGTTGACCAAAACATGAGTCTTAATTGAATACACTATATAACTCACATCAAGTTAAATATAGTTAAAAAAAGTTAACATATACAAATAGTTTTTGGATAAAGAAACAAAAAAAATTGCTCAAAGTAGTCACTAATGATAAGATCTCACAGAAAATGCCACCTTACGAGAGCCCACGTCACTTGTTTCATTCATCGTCGACGTGTCATGTTCATCATTTCTAGAGCGACGATAAAACACCCAAATTGAACACATATCATCCATTCAAAGACACACGATATCATTCATCCTACGATACAAAGAGAATGAACCCTTCTCAGAGTGTGTCCAGGATCGGTGATTCGCTTGAGTCTGTCTGTGGCAGCAGGGTGACATATCGATGCAGAGGGCGATTTCATGCAGTGATGGAATGGCTTGACATTCAGAATTGCGCACTAGAGGTAGTTTTCATGCGTGGGTTCTACGTCAATGCGCGCTTTGTTTCGAAATCCTGTTAATGAGGAGCCGGTGAACACGTTTCGATCGAGCGTGACCTAGGATCGCTCCGATTTGTTTGCGTTGCGAGGGATTTCCGTCGGCGTCTGAGGTTTTGGTCGTGATTGGATTTTGCCATGCCGGGTACAGTATCGCAGACCTTTGATGAGGTGTAAGAATTGGGTGCATCTTTGAGATTTGACTGTTTCGAAGGAAGGGACTGATCGGACGCAGCTTGTGAATGTGTGATGCGGTGCTTAATTGAGCGATTCATCTGGAATTTGGTTGACCAGCCCGTTTGATTCATGGACTAGTTTGATTATAGAGTGAATGGGTGGCAGATGAGTTCTCGTATGTTGGGCATGTCATGCGTTGCCGCCAAAGCGCCAGCCGTGGAGTGAGAGCTGTGTAAGGGGAAGCTTTTGGTGCTCAAAGCTTGCGTTCCGAGCGCTGTGTGAAGATTTTAGGTGCTTTCTCGCGCGTTGACTGGTTGGACGTGTGTTCCTTGCACGAGTCAAGTGTAGTGTAGTGTGATGTGGGCAGCAGTGGAAGTGCCCGTTAAGTACAGTGGGTACTTGGGATGCTCCTCAGGAGTCCTGGATTGGACTCTTTCCTCGCACGTTTGGGATGTGACTTGTCACGGATGTAACGCAATGCATATCACTTTCAGTAAGTTTTTGTTTATTTATTCAACTTTATCTTCTGTTTCTATTACTTGTTTTTCTTTCTTGAGATTGCTTACAATTTCGCTGCAATCCCGTGCGGATGGTTTAAGCTTCTTTGTACAGCTCACGACTTTTCCTCCGCCACTCAAGTGTTCACCATCTAAAGTTGAAGCTCATGACGCAACAGGTGGAATGGCTGACTGTATTGCATAGCCCAAGAGAAAGTGATTGCCATTGTTTAGTAGATCGGAGTTCAGAATGGAACCGACGGAAGGTGCTTCGTGGAGTTCGGAGGGTGGGATAGGCATGGGAGCAGGAGGGGCAAAGTCACATGCCTACATCCAATACCCGCCCTTACGATGCGACATTCCAGGAGCTGCGGGCGTGATGTACGATGATGGCAATAAGCTTTTGCTTGTTCCAGTGCCGAGTAAGGTGGATCGTTTGTCGCTCAACTTGGCCAGATTCGGAGGGTTGGTTTCGCATATATTTGTGTGTTTATTGAGAACCTGAGTGTTGGGAAATAATGTGCAGATTTATTCATGGCCCACAAATCAATACCCGCCTGCAGAGGCTCCGGTAGCGATCAACATCAAGGAAGGGCCTGTCCTAGGAGCTAAGTATTCATTGGATGGGGAGCTATTAGCTATTCAGCGCTCGAAGCAAGAGATGGAGTTTGTGACTACGTTGGATTCAAACAACAATGTAGGAGTGGCTCGGATCGAATTCTGGGTTTCTTTTGGACTGACTGCATTGGCTACGACATAATCTTCGTTACCACAAGGTGCGATTTGGCTCACGGCTGGTCTGCACGAAGCATTAATTGAACTGAAATGCTCAGGTTGATTCGTGCATGATTTTCAGGTCTATTGGTCTGCTCGTAATAGACAAAGCAGAGCGCCGCCCTATGCCGGTATTATCTTATTATGTTGATGCCAAGATGGTGCCTTCCTGCAAGTGGTACTGAGCGAAGTATTGTGTATTCTTGTATGGATCTATTTGCATCTGCCAGTGGGCTAGAGATGTACACGCTATACCCTAATAAAAACGGGTTGAGTACAAGAAGGCGCAGGTGAGATGGTATTTGTACACGCACGAGAGCCGCCTTGTACTGCTCGCATCGGGGATGCAATTCAACACTCTTGCTGGATATCAGGTTGGATATCCATACATATATCCATATATCCTTCGTCAATTACAATTGGCCGTGGTTGAAAGGTATACACTTGCGATCTGTTGACTTGGATTGTGAAACGACCAAGAAATCCGCATGGTTTATGTTGAGAAAATGAGTTGGGAGTTTTTGTTCGTTTCGCGGTTTTAGAAGGTGATGATCGCGGATGACCATAGTTATGACGGGTGTGCTACTCAGCTTGCCGGAGGGGGATTGTGAAGCTGCCGAAGTTCGATGTTAGTATGGCTATGCATGAATTCAATCGCAAGCCTGTGCTAGCTCCTGAAGATATCCGCATAGTCACCATGTAAGTGCTGATTTAGAAGTGGGACGAATTCGGGTAGAGTAATGAACTGATAGCTGTGGCTGAAATGAGTAGAGTTACGTGCGTATTTCGTACTTTATACATCTTTCTTAAAGGGTAAGGTGCTTTTCAGGAGGAGTTGTTTATAATCTTGTGTGTTTTGGTTTAGACACTCTCAGTTTGGGACGACAAAACAAACAGTCGTATCCCTTGCATTAGTCCTTCACGTTGATATATTATGAGATGATGTGCAACAAATTAGGTTATTGATCGTAGGACTGTTGTTCTGGGTGGTTCAAAAGCCTATGTCTTAGACAGATACTTTTATTCTTTGTTTTGAAACTAGTAGATGCTGACAGAAGATTAGGAATATGTGTGATCATCTGAGATCATACATTGGACTCTGAAGTCATCTTAGTCTCCGCTTAAGCTCTCAGGTTTGCTGAGGTACATATTGTTGTGGTGATTGTATGAATATTGTACATTGTGCAGGTATGGAAGGCTTTATTTCGTGCAGGTGGATAGGGTGGCTTTGCAACTGCACATGTATCGGTTTTACAGGGATGCTGTTGTGCCTCAGGTAAGTGCCATAACAATCATGCTCTGAGTGCTACATTACAGGGGAACCATTTATTGCAGCCATGAGGTACGGTTTGTGGTCAGGGTGGTGGCAGCTGTATGCTGATCTGACGAGAACGAATTAAGGGTGTCTTTCTTATGCTATTTGGTACCCTTTTTCGACGTTATGTGGAAAAATATCATTGTGCTAATGGGTCAAAGCAAAGGCTTTCCGTTGGATTTGATCGTCCTTTCTGCCCTGCCTTTGTGACCATGAGTTGCCCAATGTGAGAACACGTGCGGTAGTTTTTTCTGGCTAGACGGAATCTTGGTGTCATTCCTGGGACTTGTGCTCACTTAGTGAACCCTGGTTCTGCTGTTTCACTTTTGGTGTGATACTGTTGGGTGTTACTGCGTGGCAGTCAACGTAGATGTAGAGGACTGTGAACATTGCCATTTGAAAGCACGGTATTCTGCAGCCCCACATGAAGGTTTTAATCGTGTTGTGAACTGAATGCGTTATCATAACTAGTCATGTAGCTTATAATGGTGATGTTGAAGAAGAGTGTGGGGATCGAAAGTGCGAGCCTTTCACAGCAAAATGGTCCAGAAGATTTGATGGATTTGCCGAATCTTCTTACACTTTCTTCCTGACGAAGTGCGTCTGGTATGGGCAGGGATCCCTGCCTGTGTTCTCGCCGCATGTGGGTATTAGTGTAGCTGATAATGTGCTGCTAGTCCATCAAACAGATTCTCAAGTAGTCCTACTGTACGACGTCTTGACAGATCCCAAGGGTCCGATCTCTGCTCCTCTTCCACTTCTGCTGAGGGGGGTTCCTTCCTCAGCTGTTTCATGCTCATCGAGTAAAGGGTAAGGCTCCACAAGACCATTATCATCTACAGAAGCAACAGTGTATGGGGAGGGTTGGGTGTTCGTGTACCCAGACCTTGTAGTGGACCAAATGCATGGCCTTGTTTGGCGTGTTCGGCTTGACCTGGAGGTATGCTCACCTACTACAAATTGACCGGGAGTGGCGTCTCAGTCTTTGATCGTCTGAATATTTGGCCTGGTGTGTTAGCACAGTGCACTCTGTTAATTTCGTTTTCCTGAAGAGGCACCCTTAACAGTTGTTCGGGAGCATTGTTTGACCACAAACAGCAGCGACAGGTGAGATCCTTCAGGCGCATGAAGAGGCAAGGCAACACAAAGCATGCCTAATCATTTATGTTTTCATTTTTTTTTTATATTTTTAGTGTAGCGCTTGTGATGCCATATCTTGAGTATTCCACGATGCCAGCAGTGGATTTCTAAGATATGTGAAGAGCATGTAGTAGCTGCTGTTGAATTGAGTTGTGTTTGTCGATTGTATAGCATGAGCGTAGTGTTTGAAATAGCCATGTTGGGAAATTTTTGGTTATTGAATGTGTTGACAGCTGACCTTGTGTGCTTTGGTATCATATTTTTAGAATGTGGCGGATATAGTTTTATAATGCAGGGTTCTTAGCAGGGCGGGTAGCAAAGGCGGTGTTGCGGAGACTTCTACCCCGAGCAGCTCATGTCTCATAGGCTCAGGCTTACAGGCGCTTCGGATGGGACTACCAGCACCTTTTATATCACCGGATGAAGTTTTCAGTGTATTTGTTGCCGTTGAAGAGGAGGCGGGCACAGATACTGCTTTTTTGATTTTTACCATTGTAGCATACATGCGCAGGTACTGACGTTAAATCGCAGTGCGGACTTCGACCTAAGTGGATTGTTTTTTTGTCTTAATTTTGTTTGATGTATACTTCTCGGTCAAGTTGGGGTGTGGTGAACGGATGTATCTGTTGGTCGGGAGAGGTTACTCGAGAAATCAAGATGTTTGTGTGCGTTTTTATGTGCAGTTTTTTTTTTTTTTTTGTCTGTTTTCTTCTTCAAATTTCGAAAGATTTCGTTGTAAGGTAATCATCACGTGCATGTGTGTTTTCTACTTGCATCAGCGCGTCTAAGGAAAATGTGCGTGTACCTCCCGGCCTGCAGGCCTTGCTGGTACAGCTGCTCGGTCGTGACGAGAGATATGATGAGCTTCGACAGTTCCTTGCTGGGAAACTGATTGATCTGTCAAGAGCTGTCGCCTTGCAGCTTCTGGATGTTGGAGTCAATGACGTTGGAATACGGAATCTTGGAATGGAAATGTTGAGGCTTCTCCATGCTCTCTGATTACGTGAAGGTTCTCCTGCAAGATGTGCGACTACTTCAGGGTCTACGTTATGTGCGACAGAACAAGGTTCATGACGCTCCTTTTGATGATGCATGATGGAATAGGAAGGAAGAAGGATTCGTTTTGTGGACGATGGTTGCACTGGTATCTATGTGTGAGGATGTCCCAAGACGATCTGTGTTTTTTAAGCATTAACACACCTTTACTTAGCGCGTTCCAATTAGTCTAGGTGAAGATCCTTATGAGTTCTATGGTTCTGGAGATGTGCAGAATGCTGATAGTATTATTCATTCTCCAAGTGCATGATATGCCTTGCAGGTAGCTGTTATTCAGTAATTGTTATTCGTGCTTTGCAGGTGGATGCAATGCCCCCAGCCACGTTTCTAGAGGCTGCAGCTGGCACCAACGGCGTTGAGATGCTTGTGTCTGTCTTCCGGTTTTGTTTAGATTTTTTTTCAGGATTCCAGCAGACACCTGATTTCGAGTTGTATTTGTCGCGACTTAACCAGCGATGTAATGTTGGCAATGGGTGTTGAAGCGTGGTGTTGCAGTTTGTACTGACTCAAGTATCTTCTTTTTGTACTGGTGAGAGCTGAGGTTATGTAAAAAGCTATCAAATTGGAAGTGAGCATGGAGTGCTTAGCTAAGAACCAAACTGCTCAGCTGCAACATAAGATCACATTGAAAGCGTATTTCAATATGGGACTGAAGATTGTTCGCAGACTTCTTCAATAAGGCAAAAGCTTCTTAGGATCTCTGCGACAGCATGAGGATGTACTTGGGGAGGACAATCGAGCATGGTCATCACATCTTGATCAGGACGTTAAACAAAAATCGGAGACTGTGACACTCCAGTCGCACTGATACTCAGATGCATGCAATCACTTTAATAGCATGCTTGATTTGTTGTAATAGTTTGGCGCACAGGGTTGTGATTCCGGTTACCTCGGTTGTACAATGGAATTTCATGTGCAGATAGTCGCTTGACTATCGCATGGGTACTTTGGATAAATCACTGGTGCAACTGTTCAATGTTGGTGAGGTTCATCCTGCAGGCAGGACTAAACCTGCAGCTCTATCATTACGTCTATGTGGATGCCTATGGTGTAAACCTCACAACCTTATTGCTTCATTACTGAACTACTCTACCAGTAAGAGCAGCTGTTGTATCGTCTGTGAGTCATCTTGTGCCTGCGGAAACAGAATCTAATTGGGTATATACAACTACCGTTTCTCATGGTCAGCAAGTAAGTGGCCTCGGCTCTCA
This sequence comes from Physcomitrellopsis africana, assembly GCA_036785485.1. Classification (NCBI taxonomy): domain Eukaryota; kingdom Viridiplantae; phylum Streptophyta; class Bryopsida; order Funariales; family Funariaceae; genus Physcomitrellopsis; species Physcomitrellopsis africana. The sequence continues at coordinate 107,007 of JAWRVF010000643.1, forward strand.
ATGATGTGCACTAGGTTAGGGCTCTTCAGTGTACATGGACGACTCAGATCTGGCTTGCCAGTTTTGGTTCTCACAATGAATCATACAGGTACGGAGTTCCCGACAGCAAAATTGTTCTGCGGTCGATCAGTTGGAGTTTGATTGATGACGTCCACGGGAATTAGCTTGAAAACTTTTACTTAAATTGGACCTGGAATGTAACAATCGCGAGTCGTAGCACGGATTCCCAAATGGAAGGAATGTGTAGCTCTTTCTACCCTTCACATCCACTGTGACCTCCGGACACCCAGCAACACCACTGACTTGATCATCAGGATCCGTGCGAAGTTTGGGCTGCCAGTCGCAACATTCGGAGCTCGATACCCTGAGGTGGTTGTCTCTGCGGTTTCCAGATTCTGCGATTGTAGAAAGATCTCCCGTGGGTAGCAGCTGGAGCTGATGACCGTCGTGCTCAGTGACCAACGATGAGGATGGATCCGGCCCGGTTCTCTGAACATTAACTGGCATTTTGAGGACATTTCCAGATGGGTCTGGTTTATTTCTACACTTGTTGTCCGTGAAGGCTAGGTCCGACACACCTGGATTCTGCACTATCACCAGCATGGGCCTGTTTTCGTCGCCAGTTCTTGAAATTGAAGTTGGCTGCAAAGGGAAGCGTATGAGTACAAGCTTCAGAAAGTTCACACAATAGCAGTCGGTGATCGTTCGTAGCATTCAACTCAGCACTTAACAATATTACGAACTCTCTTGAGAACCTTAAGAAACGTATCTAACACATCCCTACACCCCAAGGAACGTATTCCATATTTGAACGGGGTGGGAAGGAGCTTACCACTCCGATATGCCACTCCTTGTAATCCAAATTGCTGAAATGTCTCTCATTCATTTCCTGCAACCCAGTCTTGTACAAATTAGTTTCATAGTGGATAACGCCAAGCTATCAACCACATCCACAGGCACATGTGGTTGATAATAGCATCCGCTGCAACCTAACCAGGGTTTGAAGAAAATCAAGAATGTGGCTAAGGGCGTGCAAAGAGGGAGTGCTTTAGAATTGGAAGGTAAAGAAGCAGCCAATGTGCGCTACATATTAAATCCGGATTGAGCGACTTACCACACTGTAAATTGGAGGCAAGGTCCGCTGTCCAGATGTGTTTGATGTAGGCATCACATTGAAGAATGGAGTCTGTGCTCTAGATCTAAACGTCCACCTGCACTCAAAAGCATGTTATGCCAAGCATCCGTGAGATGTCCATTGACTTCAGCAGTAAATGATGCGGAACTTGCACGAGCCGCGGCCCTTTTAGGTAGTTCATAATACGATTCTGCAAGTGGTTAAGGCCCCTCAGCTGGAGAGACGAAATGAATGAGACGAGAGGAGATGAGAAATGCCTCCACCGAGAAGTCCTACCCAATGAAGCAGAAGATTGCGATCTCCGTAGTTTCCCGCACTAGCAGGCGCACCCAGTACTCATTAAACACGCTTTCTGGTTGAGCGTGCATCTGTCCACACATGAAAAACACTCAAAGTTGAGAGAAATCTGCAACCTCTCGGTTGAGTAGGATTAAAACTTTTCCAACACATGTAGAAAAGTGAGTGTGCCATGCCTATCTACACTGCCCACGACATGAAGGCAACTGCCAAAAGCACAGGACATGTTTAAAGCAGAAATATAACCACTCTGCATTTGATAATAAACCCACCAATAACAGAAGTTTTAATGTTACTAGTTTCGGGACATATCAAGGAAAATACGTACAAGAATTTCAGCGACCACCATTATCAACATTGCTCCTTGGAACTTTCTGCGGAGTTAACAACAATTCATGAAGAACTAAATTCGCAGCTTCCGTAGAACCTAAGAGAAAAATATCCAGCATGCAAGAAATATGAAAATTTTGTAGCACAGTATTCAAGTTCCATGAATAACATCAGGCCAAAAAGTTTCCAGCACAACTTATCTCGTACCTGAACATAGCGTACTTTGTGTGAACAGCATTCTGCAACAAATGAACTCCCTCTGCCTGAATCTGCTGTAGTTGCTCCCTTAGCAGCGACAAGTTCCGAGCAATGTGTGCCATTATAACGTAAAGCAGAACCGCATAAATGAATACTACCAGAATCTGCGTCAGAAACAAAGTTGATCACCTTTCACGAGCAAGTCCAAGAAGATCACAACCATGACGTCACTTAAGAATAACATCAACCTTCCCCAAAGCGCCGAGATTTCCATCAAACTACGAACTGCAGAACCTCTATCAAAGAGATGCATTACTTATGCGACCCTTGCTATCTAAGGTGAGACACAATGCACTCTGGGACCCTCATAGAACCTCGCACATTTTCTATCAACCGATCTTTGCGTGCAATGCTGTGACATCTGGCTAAATCCTTTCGGTTTCGAAGTTCCACGCATCCTCTAAACTTTGTGGTGAACGCTCTCGGGGAAACTTACGGCAAATTGGGGGACGGCTGCCTTGTAGCCAGTAAGGGTGAGATACAACAGCGAAGTCAGGCCGGCAACGCTCCGTCTTTCAGTGGGAGAAAGCTGCTCATGCATGATGCAGTAACCGTAAGATATTAACAAGAAGGTAACAAAGCACGCTGTCTCGAAGAAGATTCGTGATACGAACACTCCAAAGGCTACCCAGAACGAGCATGTCTTCAGATGCAAACACGAGTACCTGTCGTCACAGCCAAACTTTGAGAAACTTACAAACTACCTACAAAAGTCACTGCCATGTAGCATGCTGCCCTGACATTTTCAAACTGCCTAACCTAGAACTCGTCCATGAAGGATTAGTGCTCTGAACAGATCTCCTACCCATTGTGCTGCTCTGTATGTGACCACTTCCTTGATTGGTTCTTTCAATCATTTCTACTTTGAAATGATCCTGAGTGGTGAAGGACTACTGTGGACCCAGAAGCTACTCAATCCGACGACAGTAAAATACTGGGTTAAGTTATGCTCGACAATCATGGTGCACAGCGATATCTTCAAGACAGCAGTTATCCACGATAAAACTTGAGGCAATCACACATGTGCAAAGTAGCGTCGCCTCAATACCAGAAGACGAAGGAAAGGCCCATCACAAGAGACTTCATCGCCGGGATTATAGTCAATACCCACTGCAAATTGCTCGTCTGCAATCCAACCAATTTATAGGTGCCACATTAAGAAAAGGCCACATTATGACTCTGAAACAGCAGCATTTTACAACTTCTCAAGGGAGCTCTTCGGCTGTTAGCCTCTAGAAACTCGCCACCCTATCCCTAATCCCCACTGTCGAAACAGTCGGGCAGAATGTTGAAGTGGGGTGCTGAGCTCTCTTCTACCTTTTCTGAAAATTGTGGCGCTTATGAGAGGTTAGAGATAAGTTCTGCTTGTGATCACTTGGCACGATTTTAGGGCGTACAGAAGTCTTACTACTTGAACCAGTCGAAGAGATATAAAAGCATTTGGAAACTAGGTTCTCATCTCTTGCTCACAAGGTTGTAGTCAATCCTAGCATTGATTAGCAACTATCAAGTCAGTGGAAGAGCATTCTCTTAAAAACTGAGAGGTGAACTGGAGAATGCAGCCAAAATCTGGATCCTAAGATCAGAGCATGTTGCACAAGAAATCCAAAAGGCGTGTGTCTCTGATACATCTTTCAGGGAGGGTGCTACAAGTATTTTAACGTAGATTTACTGGATGGTGCCCTCCAATCTTAACCTATGTTTTCTCCTTCACCAAAACAGAAAAGCAGAAGAGGCGTGACGCGGGAGTGGGGGATGATAACGGTGTACCTGCCATCGCCGCTTGGTCCAGGTGTTGAGAGTCCATACGAACACCAAGAGCATCCACACAATTGCGAGGCCAGAGAATAGGTCAGGCAGCGGGCGGTAAGTGTGTTCCCACTCGCTGGCAATGCTGTGCGGGGGCGAATTGTTCGCTTTTGCTACGGCGATGGTGTCCATCATGGCAAAGTCACCGCTTCTCAGCTCTACACCCGCGTGTCAAATATCTCACTCACCACTGAAAACAAAAATTTGTTCTTCCCTTCCCCATGCACAGCGGTGTTCAATTTTCACCGAGGAACCCCACAACATGCCCTTCGCAATTCGCGTCAGCACTCGCGGATTGAACGTTGAGCAATGCAATAATTCTGTCGGAAGCGACGCTCCACATTCTAAATTCCCCCATAGAACGAGCCAGAACGGTATCCATTCAGGTTAGTGTACATGTCATGAATATGAAAATCGATGGAATTGACGACCAAAGAATCGACGAAGTGGCTCTTCCTTTGTGACCGCTGTTTTTGAGGTGCTAGGACGAAAGGGGTAAGTAACTGTGACGAGGTTGGAGGATACCACGCTGGTGGCTTAAATTGCGCAATCTACGGAACATACTCTTTTGGTCATTGCCGGGGAGGAGAATGCATTCGGATCTCGGGAAACAGAAACCAATTCCAAAATCGTATGCAGGTGTTGACGTTACGCAGAATGGAGACGTTAGATGACGTCGAAAAACCACGAATCAATACATCTTCTCTTCAACAGCCTCCCTCATATTTCATCGAAAGTTTGTGAAAACAGACTTCCACGTGCCGCACTCTACATCACACGTGTGCCCAGATCATACGCTTTTCAGCACGAGGTCCATCAATGCAATAGAAAGACGCCCTCCTCTCAATCTCAAAAGTTTCTATCGAGGCAACTTCGGTGGATTTTGTTGCAACTGTCAGTCTTCGTACTGCGCGTGGATCGTGTCGTGAACAAGACATGTCGCATCATCAAAATTGCAGTGAGTGACGATCAATGATTAGATGGTGGCGAGAAGGATTAAAACACCATCAGTGCTATCCACCGCGACCAACTTTACTTAGAAAGAGTGAATCCCAACCGATGAGGAAGGAGGGGGAGCTTGATAAAAGCGCTAAGCACAAAGGCACAAGCAAGCTCCGCGACCAGCAACAAATTCGTGAGTCTGGGAATGATGGCGAGCCTTTCTCTATCCGATGATGGCACTCTCCACCGTTATCCAGCAAGAGTATGTCCCCTCTCAACACCCCTCGCCATGCTCCTCTCTCATCTACACACAACCTACAACCCTTCGAGCACCTATGTCACATTCACGGAATTTCTTCTCCGTTTTACTGCAAATCCATGGTACACCATCCTTCGCTTTCATAGCCGCGGAGGACTCGCACGAAGACTCGCAAGCGGTCAGTCAGCTATCCCTCCTATGCAGATAAAATCTCAGAATCACTCTCATTGGAATCCAAGCTTTGCATCAATTATGTACATACCAACGAAGACACTTACGGCTTTCAGGATTTCTTACGCTGAAGGTTAAACATGGCACAATTATCGGAAGACCTTTTGTTACACGACTGATGTTCGCATGTAAGATTGCATCGTCTTGTACCGATGCGTCCTTTCACGGACCACCCTCCTGAAAATACATACCCCCGTTACATTCTGCACCTGCATGGTAAACTTTGTCTTGCTACAGAGTCGTTGACGTCAGTGTGTATCTGTCGTCAATCGGAGGACTGAATCTATAACATTATTGGCGATCACGACTGTGGAGTGCGTGGATAATGATTGCAAACTCTCGCCAATTTTATAATCACCATACAGTGTGTCCCGGTCCTGCGAGCGAGTCATGGAATAGATGTGGGGCCAGGAGAAAGGCAAAAAAATTAGGGTTAAAACTCAGATTTTTAGGTGATTTTTCCACTGCCTCTGCTTTCTGGTAGTTGAACGACTTCCTCGTATCGTTAACCAGGACAACTGCTCACACATCTGGATTACTCGCCGTCCTCTTGCGTTCTCTTCTGCTTTGGCCGCCGCTGCTACAGCCCGAGAAAGGATGTGAGCTTTGTGCCGGTGGCGAACATTGTCAGATGATGATGCAGTGGGCGGGCCACTTTCCCGAAACGCCAAAGCCACACTTGATGTTCGAGGAGCTTCAATCGATGAGGGTGAGGGTGAGGGTGTGGACCATGCCAATAATACAAGGATTGTCCAATTTGTCTTGAGGCATCCAGAGAGAAATTCGCCGGACCGACGATGTTTCAGGAAGAATAATGTATAGACGTCGAAGGTGAGTGGCAAAGTGCGAGGCGCGATGACCGATGGCGTTGGGAGTCGGTGCCGGCGACGCCGCATTTCCCCGTCACCGAGCTCGCAGCACAAGGCTTGTCCATGAGACCCCATGAGCACAATTGGACTTTGACCGGACTTCCAGCTTGAATGGTTTCGTAGTTTAATCTGCTTGTGGAATTTTGTTGTAGGATTTCACTGTTGCCAGTTGTGCTTTAAATCCTCACAAATTAGCTTCGTCATGATATTGAAAAAATTGCCACATCGTTCTCTGGATTTTGTCCATTTTTACCATATTTGCACTTTTTTGAAATGTTTGGCTGGCATCTTGATACTTTTCCCATGGAAGAGGTTATGTTTTCTCAAACTTGTTTCTGTTTTGGTTGTTGCCTGTTTATGTGTTTTTTAACATTGAAGTTGATAACACAAGCAACGCAAGCTTATGTGGCTTTTACAATGAATATTATGTGGCTAATATGTACAGTTTACAAACATGATTGTCTTTAATGAGGAAGATGCTAATCTAGATTCATAAGAATGTTTACTTTAGCTTTACTCAATTCAGAAATTTTTTGGAGAAAACATTAATCCAATACAAAAATAGTCAAATTTTAATTTAGTATTTCTATAATTTATATTTTGGTGACATTAATATATGATCACCCAGATGCTTTTGCTTAGTTTATTTTACATTAACAATTTTTTGTTATTATTTTTTGAATAATAACTTTTTAAAATATAAAAATGCAAACTTAACAAACTTAGTTCTAAAATAAACTTGGCACAAAGACTTTGTTCATGATTCTATTGGTATCTACAAGTTTATACAAAGTTGGTAGATTGTAAAAGTTACATAAACAATTTGAAACTGGTGGCTATTATAAGTTTTGCACACAGCAATGTAGGTTGCCTTTTTGGCACATGCAATTTAAAAAAAAGTACATATTGCATCAAATGGTCTTGTATAAGACACAGATTATGCTATATATGTTTTTTTTTCAAAGTCCTTCTTAAAGCCACTAGTTTATTAAATTAAGGTAAACTATGCAAGTACATTATTTTATTTAATAGCAAGATTAAAGTTTATAATAGTTATACAATCCTTCATCAAGTAATAATTCACTAATAAACTTTGTTGCATTCATGTTAAAAAAATATCAAAAATGTGAATCAAGTGATCAAGTTCCATAGTGATGTATTTTGAAGGAAATATTAAAAAAAATTAATGCAAGTTGGAACTGATTACGAATTTTACTATCTTAAAAAAACTAATGGTTTTAAAAAAGTAGATGGTACTTTAACTAAGTTACTTAAACATAAATACAAATCAAAGACAATTTTTTTTACAAGGTCTTCTAAGTTCAATTGGAATATCTTGCTAATTGTTAATATGTCATAAATACTTAGTTTTGTAACAGTATATTTTCAAGTCACTGCTTATTATTAGAATTTACCCATAAATATAAATGTATGTATATAAGATATATATATATAAACTCATTTACACAATTAGAGCATATTTGCATATCATGGCATGTTAACAACATATATGTGAAGAATCTCAATGATATGTAAAAGAATGTAGTACTGCAATTGCGATATTTGATAAAAATGTGAAACAATAGAATATGCAGCCTAGTCAAAGAAAATCTACACAATAACGGTGATGAGAATGTAAGTTCACTATAATAATAAAATAATAATATACATTAAAAAAAAGGAAGCTTGAGGAAAATGAATACTATTGAAAAAAAAAAATAATTAAAAGAACATAAAACAAAAAATGCCTAACAGGCAGAAAAATACAAGGCAATAATTATATAGGTAAGTGTAAGACTTTTTTGAATAAGCGAATTAGATTAATATTGAAGAAAAAAATTGCAATTAAAGTGAAAAGTTAGAAATAAGAAACAATGACAGGAAGGTGAATGGACAACAGTTGCACAACTCTTTATTACATGACGCAAAAAAAAAAAAAAAAAAAAGAAGAAGTAGAAGAAGAATAAAAAGAAAACTCTCAAGGTAATTTTATTGAACAATTATTACTGTTGTGAAGATTATATTTATGTTGCTAAGATTATCTATTTTATCTATTATCAAAAAGCAACAATTAATCAAACACAAAAGTTCATGATGGAGTAAATTCCCAAATGATGATACATTATTACTAAAAATAACAAAATATATGGATATTGAGATATATGTGATGGGTCCTTTGATTAATAATTGAGTCAACACCTCCAGCGGAGCGAGATTGCCGGGGAATCAAGGAACGTGCACATTGGAGAGACCAGGAGGGCAAGTGTCACCAAACCGGGTGAGGTTACGACGAATGCGGCTTTGTAGGCGAGGGTCGTCATTGGTCAGCCAGTCTGCCAGGCTGGGATGTCCGAGTGTCGCTCCTCCACTTCTTCCTACCTCCCATATTCCTCGTCTTCAGGCAGTTTGAATTGTCTTCTTCAGTGTGGAAGAAGATGAGGTTAATTTCGTTAATGATATAGTTATCTATTTTCCTCCAGCCAAATCAAGCAGCTCGCGTTTGTAGTCCAACGGCCAGGATAATTGCCTTCCAAGCAATGGACCCGGGTTCGACTCCCGGCAAACGCATCTGATTGATTCTTTTCTTGTTTCTTGTCACAGTTGCAACTGATAAGGTTGTCCAGTGTCAGGCCCTGTGTAGCGAGGCTAACCTCTCTCCCACAGTGGAGTGCTCTGCAAACACTACTGCGGCATCAGTGGTCGGTGAGACCACAGTACATCAGAAACATTTCCTGGCCCCGCTGCTCTCGAGCGGGAGGAACATGCGCTGCTCCTATTCAGTGCATGAGTGGTGGGTCACACAAGGAGCAGTCCAAAGAAACCGGCTACGCTACACTGCACGCAGCACTTCACACACTTCTGTACGAAAGGCAAAACAATCGTTTTGTCTGTTGTGTTAAGCGCACAGCCACTCACCCGCGCGATTGTACGTCTGAGCTGCCTACTCTTGCACCGAATCCCATGGCGCCAGCAGATGTCTCCATTTCTGCGCCCCCTAACCAAGACTGCCTGCACGAACGTACATCTGCGAACAAAAATTGCTGCATCGTACCGCTGCTTCCATGTGCAACTGCTTCGGCCTTCATCTTCATCCACGAATCTGTCCACCAGCATGGCTTTACGCACGCCCCCACCTTGCCTCATTTGCTCCCAGACTCGTTTATGGAAGCTGTAATTGGCATGGTTTTCAGTTAGTGGCTTCGCATCCTCACCATGATCACCCCTGTCATGTTGTGTCTAAAGCCAAAATCATGTAGCAACTCTCCACCCTTCTGCAACCCTAATACTTGTCTGCTTGAACACGCACAACCACTCCAACCATTCATTGAATTGAGCTACTTGTTTCATATAAAATTCTCTGCTTTTTCCAATTCAATGTGGCAAGGCAATGCATGTTTGGTGCCCAAATTTTCAACACTACAATGATGCTTTAGAAAAGTGCTTCAACACACTGTGACTGTCTTACAAAGCTGGAAATGATCTATTTTAGGAATCTTGGTTGAATCTTCTTGCCTCACTTGCATTCTTGTAAGACTTGTTGCATCCTATGTAGAATTCCTTGTAGGGCATTGCAATAGTGTGGTGGTGCAGATGGGGTCAAATCTTACATACAACACATAATATTATAGCATGCTTTAAATTTTTCTATGATTGTCACAAAAAGACGTAGAAAATTTTGAAACAAAATAGCTTTGAATATTTTATTAATCAATTTAGTATAAATTATAGAAAAAATAGGCATTGAAATGGTACAATATTCAAATCTAAGAATAACTTTGTTTGAAGAATTGCATTTGAAATTCTTCTTGTAGAGGTCCTATAAGAAATAAAGTATTCAAACTTGGGCATGAGTTTTTATGTAAAGATGTTTAAATTTGTGCATATGGTAAATCATGATTTTAAAAGGAAGGATAAAGTACTAATTTTCTGGGGCCATTAATTTTACAACTTATAAAAATGCATTTTAATTAAATTTTTTTTAATACATTGCAAAAATAATAAAATTCAGTATATTAGAATTTTAAAATGTTTTTTAATATTACAAAATTATCAAAAAGTCTTAAAATGAATATTTTTTAATTCACAAACAAATTTGTAAAGATTAATATATTCAAATCGTACATTTTTATTTTTATTTGAATTGTTTGAAAATCACGTATTTAACATAGACTAACCGCAAAAAATAAAAAAAATAAAAAAATCAAGGTTTTTAGCAAATTTTACCAAGAGCCAGTTCAAGAATTTTTTCAAAAATATTTACAACTGTGTAATAAAAAGATAAAAATAAATAAATTATAACTTAGATATAAATAATTGTTTTGAATTCATATTAAGAGAATCTTGTTGCAAGTGAAACAAGGAGGTGTGTCTTTTTAAATAGGTTGTAAGGAAGAATGGTAATAGTGCAATTCAATATTTCCAAACCTTTAGATGATATGTTTGAATTCCTTAAGCCAGGAGAGTACATTAGGAAAAAAATGGCATGCTCTCTTTTTACAAAGATTTAATGAGACGGGGTCAAAAACTAGATAAATATCAAATTGAAGCAAAAGACCCCGAGTAGTAGAAGAAACAGAATTCAATTAAGAGGAAGTTTTGAAAAAAAAGCTAATCATATAAACATTTTGGTAGTGATGGAAATTATATATATGTACTGTTAAAACTAAGAACCTCGTTGAAGGACTTACTAGGAATTTTAGGCCAAAAGAATCATTGTAAAGAGCACTTATCCTCTATGAATAAATATAAAACTCTGCTTGTATATTAACTTTAAAACCATGAACAATATATTCATAAACTATAATGTAAATTTCTTGACATTAATGATTTCTTTGATTGATTGGTAAATGCTAGTTGATTTAGTTATTTTGGTTATATAACTTTTACGAATGCATACTGAAGTCAAAGCATAGTAAATTTTGTTATACATGAACTTATAGTTGTAAATCCCATAATCATTAAGTATTTTTATATCATTACTGTGATAATTTATCTATATTATGTAATATATACTGAAAAAATTAGAGGATTACATAAGAGACTGACATATATTTAAATTTTAAACACATTGTTCAAAAACACAATAATATAATTTGCTTTACATAATTAGAAAGCATAACATGCATACATAAAAATTCAGAAAAGTTGACGTAAACATAACACAGAACTGAAAACCACAAATTTGAAACTATTATCAAAATCCACACAATGGCGACCTCTATATCCTTGATTATTTATTCATTTGTTTATTTTTAAGTTAAAGAATTTCAAAGAAATACATCCAGTCTGTAGGAAGAAGAATGGGGATTTTTGGAGAGAAAATTTCCCAATCCATTCTCCTCGTCATACACCTGGTTTTCAAACGGGGCAATCTACCAACCCATGGTCATCCTCCAATTCTCCGCCATATACAATTAGGGCTTAGATTTGGAATGTATATCCTGTTTCCCCAGGGATTTGCCACGTCGGTGCCAGTGTTGGTGCCCGTGCCGGGGTGGGGCTAGGCGATGCCGGTGCCGGTGTTGGTGCCCGTGCCGGGGTGGGGTCGGGCGATGCCGGTGCCGGTGTTGGTGCCCGTGCCGGGGTGGGGCTGGGCGATGCCGGTGCCGGTGTTGGTGCCCGTGCCGGGGTGGGGTCGGGCGATGCCGGTGCCGGTGTTGGTGCCCGTGCCGGGGTGGGGCTGGGCGATGCCGGTGCCGGGAATGGCCAACCGGCCGCGGCATCGTCCAGAAATGAGACGGTCACGGCGGCGAATTCCGCAACTTGCTGCTCTATGCTGATGGTGGCGATCTGGTCCGAGGGCTGGTAGCCGTAGCTGCTTGTCTGGAAGTGGTTTGCGCCTTCGACCGGGACGAATCTGGTGGTTTCTAGGTTCACGAGAGGACCAAACCCCTTCGGAGGTGGGTCGGTGTTGAGGTACCGATATCGATCGTATCCTCCTGGAGCCAGATCGTCGAGAGTGCCGTAGATATTGACCATGGGGAGCGGATTCTCCGTCAGGTTTACTGCCCACCCTCCTGCGTGCAGCACGGCAGCATATATCCTGTCGCTGAACTCTCCAACGTATTGAGTGGTAGCGTATCCGCCTGCTGAATTGCCTCCCACTGCCCACTTGCCTTTGGGGACGCCTGACACCGTCACACAAACCAAAAGGAGTCACCGAGATCAGTGAACAATCAGCTGAGAAGAATTTCTTAAGAGAAGAATCTCTTAAGAGAATCGGCAAGCATCAGCACGAGGGAATTGGTGGGGTTGAGGTTTAGGATTACCAGAAAGTGAGGGGTGATTGGAAGTCATCACAGTGTTCGCATCCTGGTAACCGTAAGTCGCAGAGCGCAGTGGCATCTCGACAATTACCACCAGGTGGCCTCGAGCAGCGATTTCAAAAGCCAACGGGAAGTAAGCACGGGCGTCCACATATGAGCCCGGGTAATAAACGAGGCCCCCTTTGATTTCAGTAGGGGTGAACACCCACCACGACCTCTGGTTCACGGAAAAATGCTCACTATAATAAGTAGGATTACAAAAACAAAAAAACAAAAAACAAAAAAAAACAAAACGTGTTTTAAGTTATTTTTAACAATCTCTTCGAGATAATGTGTTGTTATGAGCAACACATCAACTCGATTCAGACAGAATCAAGATTGAGTGCATACCTGTGGCCTGGTGCTGGGGATTGGAACCTGGGTGCATTGTACTCGAATGTCTCCAGGGTACAATTTCGAGTCGTTGTGCCCTGGCTTCAGTTTCTCATTGTCTGAAAACGACAAAGCTTTCTCACTAGCGACCGGCCATCTAGTAAGTGAAACAGCTTTGTAAACATTCGAGACTATGGTGTTGAAGTCTTCATCTGACTGACCTAGCCCCTGCTTCACACGTTGTGTTATATTGTTACCCACACAATCACTCGTCGCAAAGTCGTAATGGCCCAGATTCGGGAACAAGGTAACTCCACTGTCTCCTACAAACCATACGACAACGGTCAAATCACGATATTCTCCTTTTCCACGACCTATGCAAAGCATACCGAATTCTTTGACACTGACTGATCGACAAGCTGATTGTGAATTATGATCATCAAGCCTTCGAAATCAAGTTTGAACAGATCAAAGCCGCTAGGATGCATCTCAAGATCTCAAACTGCTAGTTGTCCCACAGCTGAAAAAATGCAAGGTATAAGAGAATGGGTACCTGGCATGCGAGAGAAAGATTCCTCTACCGTCTCCGGCATGACCACATTATCCTCTCTCCCATACAACGACACCACGATGATGTTGAGGTCGGCCATATCCACGTCTTGCGGCATGGGCGCTGCTAGGAGAACCACGCCCTTCACTTTGGGATGCAGCGTGCGTGCTAGCTGGGCTGCTAAAGCTCCGGGTTCCTTGCCATGTCCAGCCAGAGTCCAGTATTCCAAAAGCGGCTTCTGCATCATGGCAAGCAATGCCCGCTCCGCGTTGGCCTTCTTCAGTATCACTGCGTAGATCCCCCGCAACGCCAATTCTGATGCACATGGGAGCACAAAACATTTGAGGATGGGAATCAGAGACTCCTCTGGCTATAAAATGCACTAACCCTAATTAAGAGCTAAGTGAGCAACAATACCGCGAGCTAGAGGCGCATAGGCTTCAGGAGCAACATGCTTCTCCGGCATGATCACCACTCCTTTGGTCACATTGGGGCCTCCAAAGATCGGCGGAATGACAGCAGTTTGGCTGAGGAAGATATATCCGATATCTCCCTTGCGATGCACAGTCACATTCGCGTCTGATTGCAATGCAGCTATCGCAACTGCGTTCGCACGACATTTGTGGGAGTTCTCCAAGAGTGCTCCCACAAGCGTTGCCCACAGCAGCGAGCTCAACGCAGCAACCACAATGGCTGCCACCTGAGATTTTCTCATCTTGGAGTTTCGGATTCGCACGACCTGTCAAACTTATCAATTCCTAGCAACAACATGCACTACAGCACTTGCATTGCGAAAGCGAATCTGAGAAGCTCCGTGCAAGACTTGTAACAAACCAAGGCGTGAGTTTCGGTACAAAGGACTATAATGTTGGCGTGTATCAGTGTAACATTGACACACGTCCGTTTGGTTGCCACTAAAGAACCCACAACTTTACATTTAGGTCATCCACCCTTCCGCTCACGCCACACCCAGTAGATCATAGATCTCACATGCTTAACACATTGTTTACTTTTGCAGACAAACCACTGCTTTTTTCGGCAATATCTACTTTACCAACGCATTCAGGTGACAAATCCACCTGTCAGTATTCTGCACGTGAATATTATGGGTATCATCCCATCTCTTTAAATAACTGCAGATAAAGGTTGACTTTGTAACTGATGGTTGACTTTGTAAGCAACACTTTTCTCTTCTCTCAATATTTTTTGTATCTATTTGGGCAGGATTAGTAAATATGGCTAGAAAGATTTTTTTGGGGAGGAATTTAGAACATAATTTGCACCAAAGTTGCATGATATGTTTGTTGAAATATTTAAGTTGAAGGTTGATTAGGAAGCAAAGACCATGTTGATGCAATAGAGACTCTATTAGCAAAACAGATATATCTGATACTTTAATATATAACAAATCACACAACACAAGCTCATAATAATCAAATCAAGGGCAATTTTGAATAGGTCCTTGATGAGGAACATTAATGGAACTTTTTTTTGAAAAATTAGAATAAGTTAGGCAAAGCTTAGGCTAAGATTTAACTATATATATATCTTATTTTATAAAACTTGGTATAGATTTACATGGTAGGAACATCATTTTTTTAAAATAAATTTTATAATTAATTAAAATAAATAAATAAATAAAATTTATCAATATAATAAAATTATTAATGACTTAAATCTAGAGAAAATCCAATAAAGAATATATTCATGTGTCATGGAAGAAAGGAGAAAATAAAGAAAGAAGAGATAATTATAAGACAAAAAAGAATTAGAATGGTTATTACCAAATACAAAGAAATTAAAGAGTTTTAAATCAAGATTGCAAATATAAGGAAGGTATTGACAAGATTGATAATGATTTCAATCTTGCCTCCATATATACTAGCTATAAAGAAGGAATAAATTCCAATTGAATCTTTAATAATCTTGATTAAATCCTAAAATAATCTTAAAAAAATCTTTAAAAAATCATAAAAAAATTCTAATGAAATTATAAAACAATCTTAAAGAAATTATAAAGAATCTTAAAGAAATCTTAAAGAAATCTTAAAGAAATTTTAAAGAAATCCTAAAAAAATCTTTAAGAAATATTAATCAAAGCTTAGATAATTCCAAAGAAATCTTAAATTAAATCTAATTGAATTTTAATCAGATCCTAATGAAATCCTAATAAAATCCTTATAATCTTAATGAAATCTTAAAAATATCCTAAATAAATCTTAATCATATCCTAATCATATCCTAATCAATCTTAATGAAATTCTAAAAAAATTATAAATAAATCCTAACAAAATTCTAATCAGATTCTAATATAATTTTAATCTAATTTTAATAAAGTCTTAATCAAATTACAATAAAATCTTAATACAATTTTAATAAAATCCTAATAAAATCCTATAGCAAATTTAAAACTTCAATAGTTATTAAATTAATTATTGAACTTCATTCAAAATTTACACACTTTTTAATTTGCTAGTTAAAAAAAATTATATAAAATTTGAAAAAAATTTAACTTGCAGTTTGGAAAAAAAAACTCCTAATTTATTCAAGTGCCAGTTGTCCTCCTTCTCCAACCTTAATATCAATCTTCCAACATCAATAGTTTTTTTTATTATTGCTTAAATATTTTAAAATTTTATAAAAATATTAAAAATTAAGTCAAATATTAGCTTAAAAAAATTATTCTAATCTAACTAGCAAATTGCTCAAAATCAGGAAAACCCTCATTAATCTTCAAAATCTAATTTTTGAGATTTTAATCTACTTAAATTATATTATTTTTTATTCTAACTATTTAATTAAGATAAATTTCTTTAAAAAATATTTAATACAATAATATTTATAAATCTACAAATTTTTATTTATAGATTTATTATAAAATTTATAAAATTATCCAAAATGTGAACCTATTTTGTATTTCAACAATTTATGAAGGCCATGAATTAAAACATATACATAAATTAGTGAAAACTATATCAAAGAAAAATGACAAAAATAAAAACAAGGGAATATGTACATTCAAGAAGAAATTGGAATGGCTATTGCCAAAGACTAGAAAATACAAGAGACTCTTGAACTAAACTAAAAGCAAAAAAAGAGTTGACAAGAGTGAAGAAGGCTTCATTCTTATCTCTATCTATATTATTTATTTAAGAGCTACGTGGCGGTGTTCTATAGAACCTCCTACACATGTCTAATTTGCAAGATATATGTCAAACTTGCAAAATAAGTTTCCTACATGTGTGCCACATACTTAGCTTGTTCCACAAGCTACCAACATGTGCGACACATGATTAGCTTGTTTGACAAGTGTTAATATTGGATTACACATTAATTTTTAATATTTTTATCTTTAATATATAAAAGATCATTATAAATTAAAGTAAAGAATAATCAAGAAAAGACCTAGTATAAATGGATTACAAAGGAAGAACTTAAAAATAGTTAGTGTGAACAAAGAGGTGATTAGCCGCGCTTATGTTTAACATGTGTTTAATTAGACAAGGCAGTTAAGCTGCCTTAGGTAGTTAAGAAAAAAGTAGTTTTATTAAGACCAATTAGTAAGAAAGGAAATTTATCATAAGATAGTTATAAATAACTAACCTTTTATTTTATAATAGAGAGAAAAAATATATAATGATATATAATTATTGACATACAATTTAGACATGAATAATTTTAGCTTTAGATTATAGGATGACTCAACAGTAAAATAGATTCATAGAACCTTTTTAGTTTTTCTTAGACATCAACATTTATGAACTAATGTACAAGGATAGATCCTATATAGAGACATAGAAGGAATATTTGACACTTCTTGGAGTATGAGAAGTGAGGTGTTCATTTGGCAATCATAGTGGGACATATGTTGCTATCCTTGACTATCATTATAATATTCTATTCAATTTAAGTGGTGGTATATCCATTGAAGGTCGAATCAGAAATGGTAATATGTTGAACTTTCATAAAGAGGTCTGCATCAATGAATGTTGAATAATAATTAATTTTAAAAAATAGAAAATTCTTTGATGTAAGAGCCTTTAGAGCCATCTAATTTGGTAAATAAAAAATTCGAACAAGAGAATTATTCAATACGAGTTATAATAAAAACCACAAATCAATTTTTAATTATAAAAGAGTCAATGATTAGTTTCATCAAGTAGTGCATGATGTAATGAACAAAGAGGTTGAACTTCCTAAAAGTCCAAGAACTCCAAGAGAACAGATTGTTCAACAAGCTACTAATATGTGCTATACGTGGCTAGCTTGTTGGCCAAGTTTTTAATCTAACAATCACCTATAATCATATATAAAGATGATTTTGTATCTATAAAGCTTCTAGGATGCTTTTTTATAAGATATTATCAAATTAATTTATTTTTATCTACTTCTATCAATCTATATTAATTAAATAATTACCAGAATAAATCTTATGTTCATGATATTATCCCCCCTTCTAGGAATGAGTTCCATGAGGAGTAATAATTATATATTGAAGAAGTCCATGATACGTCAAATTATACTTGCCACATACTCTGATCTTTATTTCCTTCAAAGGTAATTGATAGGTCTTTTCAACCATTGATAAAGTTCTATACCAAGATAAAAGGACCACCCTATTATTTGATCATTGTTGAGGCCTTTGTAACTTCTTTCAAAAAAAACATTTGGAATACCATTAGGAGTAATTCCTACCTCTAAAAGTATCACCAAATATCAAAAGTCTCTTCGAAGGTCCTGATATTAAACATGTTGTATTTTGTCATCAATCCAAGAAAAAATATATTGTTCTTGAGGGTCTTTATCTCTATTTTGTCGTCTTGAAGATTGTGATAGTCATAATATCTTGTCCAATAAATTAACAAATGATGGCTCTTGAGCTAAATTTACTGGTTGTTGATCCTCCATCCCATTAGTACAAATAAATTTAAAGAAATAGAAAATAATGATTTAAAATAGAATAAAACCTTTACTGAACCTACTTTGCTTTATAGCAAAGATTTTTTTGATTCTTTATCTTGATTTTGATGGATGTTGTTGATAAAACATATTAACTTTTATTGATGCATTTGCTAGATTATTGGATGGCTTCCATGTGCATTCACTAATATCATACTCGTGCCAATGTATAAGATATTATAGCTGATTTTGGCACTACCTTGAATCTTAGACCTCTTCTATTTCAAATTCTTCATTGTTGTACACTTCTATAGGAAGCGATGACATTTGTCTTCTGCCTTGTATATCTATTGTCTTGTATGGCTTGAGTAGTAACACGTTGTCATGATGTAACGTGACTATTAGGTGAAAGAGTGTGGAAATAGTATATTATAGAAGATCTTAGTTCAAAATATTGTAACAAACTATCTTAGAAAAATAGACAATAGTAAAAAGGGAATAAAACTAATGAGTGTTAATACTGCCTTTTTTACAAATGAGCTACTATTTACTTTGTAGGGCCATAAGTAAGGCAAAAAAAAGTAGATTGGGAAATAAAATGATATAAGCATACATAGAAAGGAGTTAAGAATAGGTTTCAAAAAAACTTACTACAAAAATCTTGAAATAGATACGCGAAAAGGACCGGTTATGAGCTAGGGTTGAAATCAGACCCCAAGGCACAAAACCACGTGCTTATGACGGATCAGGAGGCTTTTGCAGATTAGAGATTAGAATTAGAGAGGAGACTTGAAGGATTTTGTATAGGAGTTGGTTTTAAGTAATTTAGAAAAGAAATGACTTTGTAATAGCTTTACAAAATCAGGGTTGTTTTCAGCAACTTGGGATTTTGTGAAATAAAATAGGATTGATATTTTAGGCAATTTCAGAAGTTTTGTAGTAGATCTACAGTTGAAAATTTGTGAGGTTTTGGGTATTATTGTTGTTAATGTGTGCTAAGAATTTGAGCTGAATCTAATAGTTTAGTTGTATGTAATTGAGGTTAAAGTGGGTCAAGGTCTCAGAAATTGAGTTTTGAAGGTCAGTGAGAGTGTTTGAGATCTTGAGCAATTTGCCAATTGGATTGGAGTAATTTTTGTTTGTATGGATAGTAGACTTGTTTTTCTTTACACATGAGTAATTTGAAACTGATTGATTGGTGAAGGAAGGAGAAATCAACACCGGAAGTTTAGCATGAAGGTTGGAAAAGGAGGCCGACTAACACCTGAGAAGTTTTTAGGGTTTTTCTTCCATTTGGTAAATTAACAACTCAGGGGCAGAAACTAGAAAAGATACCTTCTTCTGTCCATCTTGGTGATGCACCATTGCCAAAAGAATGGTGGGAGAAGGATAAAGAGAAGAAGAAGGATGGCACAAGTAAGTCCAAAGATAAAGGTCCTATCTATAAAGTTCAATCTGATATTGAAACATCAACAGATATAAAGAATATTTTAGAAGAGAAGATTTTAGATGCCAAAATTGAATTCACTCTAAAAGAAGCTCTTGGTATTGCAAAGAGGGATTTTCACGAGCTAATTATTGATGTAATAAAGAAAAAGAGGCAAATGATAGCTGAAGCTATTATGGTGGAAGCATTAGATACTTGTGTGACTAAGGATGAGGAAGAAGAAATAGGGCAGGTATTTGCACAATTTGTATCATTAGAATTTGAAATCATGGTTGATATGGAGGGCACGGCTCAAATCAATCATACCAAGGATATGGAAGGATATCAAACAAAGTGTATATGAGTAGAATTTAATATAAGTTATAAAAAACTTAGTCACAATGATTTATAAAGATGTTATTATGGAGATACAATCAAGGGAGGCTTATGAGGAATTGAAAAATATGGTAACATGTATTGGATTTGCTACAAGCTATGGATTAAAACCTGAGGCTATTGTGTTAACCAAGTATAAGATTGTGGCTAAAAAGGTGAAACCAGTGGCCACTCAATTACTACATGATACTATGGAACATATCAAGGAAGCAGTCAAAGAACTAGGATTGAGAGAAAAGTATAAAATTAGACATCAATTTACTCAAGAGTCATTGGCTAAGCTGAAGATTGGAGGGGATGATTTCTTGACAACACCAGAAAGAATGATATTTCAAGAAATATTTATTAGTCATGGTAAGGCATTCGCCTTAACTTTTGATGAAATTGGATGTGTGAATCCTAGTGTTGTGGCACCTATGGTAATTTTCACTATATCACATGTTCCATGGGATTTAAAGCTTATACATATACCTAGAATTTTGCTTCCTAAGTTGATGGAATTGTTAAAAGAAAAAGTGGAAATGGGTATCCTTGAACCTTTAATTGCTCCCTATTCAAATAGATGGTTCATTGTACCTAAAAAGTCAAAGGCATTGAGATTCATTCAAGATATATAACCAGCAAATAGGATGATTATTCGAAATATGAGATCAAGTCCTATAGTGGATGAAGTAGCTGAATAATTTGCCGGTCATGCCATCTATTCTATTAGAGATTTATATTCTGGATATGATCAATTTCAATTGGCTGAAGAAAGTAGAGATTTGACCACTATGAAGACTCCTTTGGGTTTAATGAGGATGCATATCTTATCTCAAGGTGCAACCAACTCAATGGATCATATACAAAATACTATGAAGCAAATATTGAACGACTTTATACCTGAGAAGATCATTCTATTTTTAGATGATATACCTATAAAGGGTTGCAAGGAAGAAGATAAGAATGAAATTTTGGATGCTAAAGGTTACAGGCAATTTGTCAAGCAATATATTGAAGATGTAGCTCGGATACTAGAGAAGCTTGAGTCATTTAATTTGATATTATTTATGGAAAAATCAAGCTTTGGAGTTGGTAAAATTCTGATGGTGGGATACATGTGTGGCAAGTATGATAGAAAACCAAATCCAGAAAAGATTGATGCTATATCTAGAATAAAGGCATGTGAAAGTATTACAGAAGTTAGAAGATTTTTGGGTGCAAGTATATTCTATCACATTTGGATGCCTCACTTCATACATATCTCAGAGCCACTATACAAATTATTGAGGAAGGATAAGAAGTTTATCTGGAAGGATGAACAAGCAGTAGCTATGAAAAATTTGAAGAAGACTTTGAGTTTACGGCCTGTCTTTAGAGAGGTAGATTATCTGTGTGAGAGACCAGTGGTTGTAACAGTGGATATAAGTCCAATAGCAATTGGATGGACTATTGGACAAGATAATAGAGAGGGAAGGAAGTTTGCTATAAGATTTGGAGCCAGGATTCTTACAAAAAGGCAAAGGGCTTATCCACAAGTTAAAAAAAAAATTTGGAGAGCACTCATTGCTTTAAAGACTAAAAATAATTATTTAATCAAAGCTAGAGTGGTTTTGGAGACAAATTGTTTGCCTTTACTTGGGATGGTAATCAATTGCACTACTCCAAACATTGCTATGTTGAGATGGATAGCCTATATGAAAACATTGAATCCTGTTTTGATACACATTACTGGTAAAAAAAACTCGGTGGCAGATATGCTGTCTAGAGCTAGATATACCTTTGAAGAGGAGATAATGGCACATGAAGATAGTGAACATCAAAAGGAGAGGAACTACGGATATTTATTTATTACTGATGGAATGGATTTTGGAGATGAGATTCAAATCTTCCATGAAGATTTATATGAAGACACGTTGAAAAATATTAGAATTTATTTAAGTACAATGAAGAGGCAAGAAGGCTGAATGGATAAGACTTTCAAGGATATTAGGCACCAATCCTATACTTATTTGCTTAAGATGGATTTTTATGGAAGAGGCCTAAAAGACGTGATAAAATTCCATTGAGGGTGGTGGGAGACCTTCAGACTAAGAATAAAGTTTTGAAAGAATTTCATAATACACTTTGGGTAGGATATAGAGGAGTTTGGGCCACTTATATCAAGATCAAGGAAAGATATTGGTGGAAGGGCTTGTACAAGGATGTTAAAGATTTTGTGAATTCATGCATAGAGTGTCAGCTACAGTCTAAGGTCAGACATAGAGATGGACTACATCCTACTTATCTACTTGCTATATATTTTCAATGGATGATTGATTTGGTAGCTATGCTATCAGGACTTTGGGGTATGAAATATTTGGTTCTAGCAAGAGAAGAACTATCAAATTACATTGAAGGGAGAGCATTGAGAACCAAGACTACAGAAGCAATATACAAGTTTATATTAGAAGATATTTTTAGCACATATAGAAGCATTGGAAGGATAAGAGCTGATAGAGGAGAATTGGATGTTGTTGAAGCAAGAAAATTCTTAGCAGGTATGGAGTTCAGCTAAAGTTGGCTATTTCTTATAATCTTGAAGCCAATGGAAAGAGTAAGAGAGGTCACCCTCCTATCATTTATGCATTGGTCAAGGCATATAAAGGTAAGCCAATTCAATGGCCTAAGCTACTTCCATTTGCTTTATGGGCTGATAGGACTATTTACAATACTGTCACTGGTTATATGCCCATAGAGTTGATGTTAGGGCAAAAGCCTATGATGCCCATTGAAGAAATATATCCTACATGGATGTTTCTATCTTGAAAAGACGGCATTGATAGAAAAAAAATTATTAGAGTTCTAGATTGAGTAGTTGGGAAGGTTACTTGAGGACCTACAGATTGCATCTGAAAGGTTAAAAGAGGCAAGGTTGAAAAATAAAGAAAAGGTTTGATAAGACTTATAAATTAAGGCCTAGGTTTGTAGAAGTTGGAGATTGGGTTCTAGTTTATGATAGCAGTTTAGAACATCAACATAATACTGAAAGAAAATTTGAAAAAAAATGGTTTGGTCCATATATGGTAGTCACGGTCTATGATAATGCCACATATTCTTTACACGAGCTAGATGGAGTTATCATTAGAATCCCAATAGCCGGTGTCGTATTATGTGTTGTCTTATTCGGGAATGCACCGGGCACTTGGCTGTAGAAGGTAAAGTAATGTTTGCAAATAATCAAGAAATCCTAATAGGTTTTATCCATGTATGAGGAATATAATTCAAACTTCAATTCAAAAGTGTTTAAAAACACTCCTCTTAGTAACATCAACCATACATATACCCCAATAGCCTTGTTTCTTTTATAGTTAAGCAAATTTTATTTTTCTTTGCAAGCTCTAATCCTAATTAGTGAGCTTTGACAAGCTATAACTATTAATCTGATCATCTATTTAGTATGAATTTTTGCACACAAATGCTGGTATAAGCCTTCTACATGTTCAAAAAAATTCAGCTCAACCTAACTTACAGATTGCAAGAAAATGCCCAAAAACCGCATTGATAACACTCGGCCACCAACTTGAAGATTGATGTAGAAACTCCAGTGGTGATTTCTCCTTCTTCCATTGTTAATTTTAGCTCAAAATTGGTATGTAGCTTGATCTCTAAGTCTTCTATGACCATGTCAAAATTTATAATGATCCAATTTGTAGATCTTTAGTTATCATAGAAACCCTACCCAACCCTAAGTTGCTAACTTCTGACAACCCTTTGTATCAAAACCCAAATTTCTCTTGATTGCATCGTTAGATTAAAACAAAAATTTGTATACACTTAGCTCATCTAATAATCTAGACAATATTAAATTTTGAACCATAGATGCTATATAGATTGCACAAATCACTCAAGAATGCAAACCATCATTGTCTTATATAAAATCCAAAATTCCAATATAAACCTTGACTTTGAATAAAAATTGCAAAGTCATCCAAATTTCTATGGCAACAAACTTAATGCTTTTAGAATAAGCTTCAAGCTAGCTATCCAATCTAAAAACCCGATCTGAAAAAACTCCTGTACTTTGCCCTAGGCAGTCATTTTTGTGGCTAGAGGTCTAATTTCGACCTTGTCCTACAAACGGCCAACCCTTGGATATCAATCCAACCTATCCTAGGGATTTTATAGCCTGACCCTACCCTCAACTTAACCCTAATATCAATCATGCTAGTAATTTATCCTTTTTACCATATTTTTATTATTATATGGCCTTTCTAAAGTAGTAAAAGAATTACTATTACCTGGAAGGTAAAATTACTAATTAATTCTTATCTACTAGCTATTAAGTGAAGAAAATAAACTAAGAGGCTTTCATAAAAACCTTGTTAAAATATGTGAATTTCTTACTAAATTAAGATAATAGAGTATTAATTAAAAATTCATTTTTAATCATATTTTCACCATATAATCGTGCCACAATACGACACCGGAAAGACGATCAAGACTTTCAAGAGAAGAGATAGAAAATTCATAATAGAAGACCTTGAAGAAATTTCACTTCAACACTTGGAGGAAGGACATGAAGTAGAAAAAACAATGAGTGATTTAGACCACTTTCAAGAAGATGAATAGAGGTAATATGTGGTACATACTAGAGGATGTGTAGGTTTGGAGAGGGTGGATGTCGTACTGTAATTGCTTACAATATGTAAAATCCACTCAAAATGTGTAATAAGTTTATAGATTTAAATATATATTAGAATGATTAGTAAAGTAAATTAAAGGGGATTGGTGTAAGAAAATTTATTTTAGATTTTTATTTAGTTTGATTATGGCTTTTAATTTATATAGAACCTAAATATTTAGTATAAAGCCTTAAGAGGCAATTGGAGTCCAAAGAAGAAGAATTAAACTACTAAGAGGCCTATTTGGAAAAATGAAGTTAAAGTGAGGATGAATGAAGATAAGGGGTGAAATTCTTCATTCCTATTGGTCAATGGCCATGCCCAATAGGCTTTGAGGAGGCTACTTGCAACAAGAATAAGGGTTTTGGCAACTTCAAGGAGGCCATTTGGAAAATCAGAGACTTGGATTAGAAAGCTTGTTTTTTGGACTACAATTTTGGCATAAAATTTGAAAGATTTGGAGTTTTTATGAGAGAGAAGTAGGCACTTGAAGTTAAAGTATGCAAATTATACCTACTGTCATACTTTTGAGGATTGAAGGAGTTGTACAAAAGATTTTAGAGATCGAGAAGAACAATTGGAGAGGAGGTTTTAAGACCTATATTTGATGAGGAAGAATTACTATATTTGGAGTCTTTAAGAAGGAGTTATTGGAAGTCAAAGATAGCAAATCAAATTCCAAGGTAGTAAGTAGGCGATTTTGTTTATAGTGATGGATTTTTCTATATCTTGAGTTTCTGGACGAATTTTTGTCTAAACATTTCCAAGAAGGTGAATCTTTGTACTAAAAAGCTATATATCAAAGTTTCATAGCATTTAGACATTGGATTTGTGAGATATGAAGAATTTAATACACAAGAGTTTGTAAACAAGGGTTTGAAACTACTATAAGGATTTTTATGATATCTAAAGATCGATAAATAATCAACAATTAAAACTTATTGTGCTAGTTGTTAAGAGCACATCAGTAATTCACATGAAATTTTAATAGATTTGAATAGTTAGATTAAGAGTTATAGGTTGATGAAGTTTGGAAAAAATTCCCCTCCTATGGACGAATGAAGGTTTAGAGTATTTTGTTATATTTTGAGTATTTTTGTGAAATAAGACTTATGTATTGGATGTAATAGCTCTAAAATAAAACCTTTATAAAAATTTAAGGATTTTATTATTTTGAATCTTGGTTGAATATTTGGTTGCAGCCAAAAGCCCAGTGCTTTCTTACGGCAAATTCTCTTTACTATGACAACCTGTTTACTTTGCAAGACATGTGTCAAACTTCCATGACAAGTTTTTCACATGTGCACCATGTACTTGGCTTGTTTCGCAAGCTACCAATATGTGTGACACATGGCTAGCTTGTTCCACAAGCTATTAATATGTGCGCCATGTGGCTAGCTTGTTGACCAAGTTTCTAACCTATTAAACACCTATAAACATGTATAAAAGTGATTTTACATTTATAAAGCTTCTAAAAAGCTTTTTTTATCAGATATTATCAAATCAACTTATTTTATCTACTTCTATTGGTCTATATTATTTAGTTAATTATTGGAATACATCTTATGTCCGTGACATTATCCCCCCTTCTAGAGATGAGTTCCACGAGGATTAGTGATTATATGTTGAAGAAGTCCAGGATATGTCGAATTGTGCTTGCCACATATTCTGATCTTTGTTCCCTTTGAAGGTAGTTGATAGATCTTTTCAGCCATCGATAATGTTCCATACCAAGGCAAGAAGACCACCCTGTTATTTGATCATTGTTGAGGCCTTTATAACTCTTTTTAAAGAAAGCATTAGGAACACCATCACAAGTAGTTCCTACCTCTAAAAGTATCACCAAACATCGAGAGTCTCTTCCAAGGTTGCGATACCAAACACGTTGTATTTCGCCATCAATCCGAAAAAAGTCATGTTGTTTTTAAGAATCTTCATCTCTATTCTGTCGTATTGAAGGTCATAATGTCTTGTCTGATCGTATTGATAGTCATAATGAATTTGTTGATCGTTGATCCTCCGTCTCTTTAGTACAAACAAATTTAAGGAAATAACAAAAATATACAAGATAAGATGAAATCTCTATAAAACCTGCTTTGTTTTATAGCAAAGATTTTCTTGATTCTTTATCTTAATTTTGACGAATGTCATCGATGAAATATATTGACTTTTATTAGTGCATTTCCTAGATTCTTGGATGGCTTCCATGTGCGTTCACTAATATCGTATCCATGCTAATGTACAAGATATTTTAATTAATTTTGGCGCCGCCTTGAATCTAAAATCTCTTTAACCTCAAATTCTTTATCGTTGTCCACTTTTATAAGAGGCGGTGGCATTTGTCTTCTTCCTTGTATATCTACTGTCTTGTATGGCTTGAGTAGTGACACGTGAAATATAAGATGGATCTTCATGGACTTCAATAGGTGTAATCGATATGCAATTAGATTGATTTGTTTAGAAATAGAAAAAGGTCCAAGTCTACGATAGTCCAACTTATCACAAAGACGAGTAGTCTTGATATTGTGACAAAGTAACCATACCTTGTCCCCCACATTGAATTATGCTTGTTCCTTGCGATATGCATCTGCATTTGTTTTTTTTTCGTTCTTGAGCTTTTTTTAATTGCACCTTCATTATTATATGTAGTTCTAACAAACGATTTGCCAAATCTTTTGCCATTGGATTATCAACTTTTGAAAAGTCAAAAGCATCAAGTCATGGGTGGTAACCATAATTGGCAAAGAAAGGTGTTTGTTGCATAGAAAAATATATCGTATTATTATAAGCAAACTCTACCAATGGCAGAAGAGTTGTCCAATCATCTTGTTGGTAGTTGATGGTACACCTTAAGTACTACTCTAAGATTTAGTTCACGCACTCTGTTTATCCGTTATTTTGAAGATGAAAAGCTGAAGATAATTTTATGTCTATTTTTAAGATCTTAAAAAGAATTCTCCAAAATCTTAATACAAATTGAGTTCCCCTATCTGATATAATATCTTTAAATAATCCATGATAGCAATAGATATTATCAATGAAAAACTTAGCTGTTTCTTTACATGTGATAGATTTTGTGCATGGCACAAAATGTGCCATCTTGGTGAACCGATCTACTATCACAAATATAGAGTCATAAGATCTTGAGCTTGGAAGATCTGTGATGAAATCTATAGAAACAGAAGACTATGGTTGTTTTGTAATAGATAATGGCTGAAGAAACCCAAAAGATTGATGACGAGGAGTCTTTGATCTTAAGTAGATATCACATGATTGTACAAAGTCTTTGACTACCTTGTACATTTAAAGCCACCAAAAATCTCTTGATATAAGTTCCAAAATCTTGTTGTATCCAAAATGTCTTGCCGCTGAAAAATCATGATGTGCTTGAAGAATATGTAAATATGCTTCTCCTTCTGGAATATATATGTGTCCTTCGAAATGTAGTAGGTTATTTTTGAACTTGAATTTAGAAGAATTATGAGTCTTAGAAGAATTATTCTTGATATCATGAACAAGAGGGTCTAAAAACATACTTGATTAAATTTGCTTGAGAAAAGTTGAATCAATACTCAATGTTGATTTTATTGCTTGAAGATGAAATTGCTTTGGTTTGAAAAGGGCCATTCTTTGTTGCTCAAAAGCTACATCTCCTTCTTTTCGTGCAAAATAAGAATGTCTAGAAAGGACATTGGACAAACCTTGTTGTTTTTCTAGCCAATAAGTAATAACAAATTTGAATCTTGACAAAGACATACTCCAAGAAGCTTGACGACGATTCAATACGCATGCCGAAATGAAATATTGGAGGTTCTTGTGATCCGTATATATGGTGATTGGAGTGGAAGCGTTGTCATACTGCATTTATATGCAGAGTGTAGAAATATTATATATTTTCTGTTTATTGCTATTATATGTGTGAATGTTAGAGATTATTTTAGAAGATATTATAAGGAGAGGATTTATTTTAGGGTTTGGCTGATTTTAAGCAGTGAAATTTGGAGAGAGATAGCTCCAAGGATATAGAAGCATTTGTAATGAAAATTAAAGTGTGTGTTCTTTGAATTGTGAGGATTTTAGAACCTATTCATTTGCTTGTTTTGGAATTGTGAACAAAAAGTTATGCTTGATTTAATAGAATGAGGTTTGTTGCTATTGAAAAGTGACAAAAAAACTTTGAACTGCTACTGCAAGTTTGGTTTCAACTCTTTCTTAGCAAAATTTGTAGAAAGTATGGAAAAATGTGTTAGCTTTCTATCAAGTTATTTCTTATAGCAATTGGAGTTGAAAAAAGAAAGTTGTGAGCTTGAGAGTGAGAAAGGATCTGCTGCCATCTGACAAAGAGGGGCAAAGACTTTGTTCAACCACCTAAGTCGGACAGTCTCTTCAAACTTTTTGATATTTTAGGTGATCATAGAAGCTTATGTAAGCTTTCCTTAAAATTAAAAATCAATGCATTTGGAGCTTGTATGAAAGTTTTATAAGCCGTGAAGTGTCAAGAGGGAAAATTATTACTAGGGTTTGAAGAGTAGAATCAACTAGCTATAAAATCTGGAGTTTGAAAGGCATGCATGCAAAATTTTAGATTAAGTTAGATGATGGAGTGAGCTTTCTAAAAAGCTATTGCATGTTTAATTTGGAAAAGGGATGCAACCACAACAAAGGTTGAAGTAAAGAGGAGCTTTATTGCCTTTGTATTTGTTAGGAAATTTTAGTGCTTATTTCTTTTAGCCATAACTTTTCAACGGTAAGTCATCTATTTGTGAAAGTTTGATATGTTTTATAATGAGTTATTAGCTTTCTATAGGCTATAATTATACTTATTTGACCTTTGGATGAATTTTTAGTGATTTATTTAATTTTAGCTTGTTGTATAACTTGTATTCCTCATATGTGGTCGTATTTTAGATATACTTGAGTATATACATACTTTATTCATACTTATTATATAAGTATATATACTTATATTTACATCAAGTATTTATATAAGTATTATATATAATATTTGTATAAATATTTATACAAGTAATATATCAAGGATTATATTATATTTTATACAAGGATTATATTCCACTCTTATATAAGGATTATATTCTAATATTGTACAAGTATAGAAAATACTTGTACAGCTTCCTCTTATATACCTTGCTAGTTCTAGTAGCAGCTAAGAACCTGACATTTTCTCAAGACGAATTCTCTCTATCCGACAGCGCTTTCTAGACAATGACGCCATTCTTGAAATGAATCCAGGATTACAAGAAGTTCTTTGTTGTGGATCTCATAATTGTAATCTTTCAATTCACGATTGTCTGGACTTTCTTAAAATCTAACATGAAACCATCATTTGAAATGATGTATCCTAAGAAATTAACTTGAGTAATGTGAAATACACACTTTTCCATCTTGGCGTACAGTCCCACATCTCTAAGTTTTTGTAATACTTGACGAACATGTATTTCATGTTCTTCTACATTCTTAGAATAGATCAAAATATTGTCTAGATAGTAGACGACAAAATTATCTAAGAATTCACAAAAAATATCATTCATGAGATATTGAAAAGCAGCTGGTGCATTCGTAAGTCCAAAAAGCATGACATTATATGCAAAATGTCCATACCTGGTTTGAAACACAGTTTTCCATTCATCTCTTTCTTTGATGCGTATTAGATTATATGCTCCTCTTAAATCTATTTTTGTGTAGATCTTAGCTTGATTTAATTGGTCAAGAAGTCCTAATATTAAAGATAATAGATATCTGTTCTTGATTGTAATCTTGTTGAGTCCTTGATAGTCAACACACATTCGCAATGATCCATCTTTTTTCTTCATAAATAAAATTAGAGCTCTTGTTGGAGATTTAGAATGGCGTATGAAATTCTTGGCCAAATTCTCATTAATATATGCCTTGAGTTTAGCCAACTCATCTTGTGATAAACTGTAGATTGGTCCAAATGGTGGCTGAGTTCCTTCCTTAAGGTCGATTGAACAATCATATGGACGATGTTTTGGAAGAATATCTACATTTTTTTTCTCAAAAACATCTTTATAATCCAAATATTGGCTTGGAATGCCACTTAAAGTCTTTCCACCATCAGAAACGAGTGTGGCATAAACAGTAAAAGTTGATCATTTTTTTGTTGCATGTATAAAAGCTTTTACACCTATAAGTATGGATTTTATTATATTAGACTTATAGCTTTTTATTTAGTTGGCAAGATATTTAATAAAGTTCTAAAAAAAGTCAAGTCTACAAGAATTCCAATCTATTTGAGGGTTATATTTTTCTAGCCATGATAATCCAAAAATAATTGGATTAGACAGAGATTTAATTATGTTAAAGATTACGTAGCTATTATGACCATCTATTGGTACTTTTATAAGATAAGTTTCATGAGTAACATCTCTAGAAGACAATGGATGATCATCTATGACTTCTACAGATGTGGATTTAATTTTCTACACTAAAGATATTTTATAATTTTTAACTAATTATTCATCTAGAAAGCATGCCGAGGCTTCTGAATCTAATAAGGCAAAGGCTCTGTAGTTTTTTTGGTCCTAAATATACAACTATTATAAAATAAGGAGAGGGTTTTGAGGAGAGAATAGGACCTTCATTAGGAAATGTACAAGGTTCGAGCTGCACGGTGTCATACTGCATTTACGTGCAGTGTATAAAAATATTAAAAATCTTGTATCTATTGTTAATATATGTGTGAGTGCTAGAGGTTATTTTAGAAGATATTATAAGGAGAGGATTTATTATAGCCACTTAGTTAGTAAATTAAGATGGCTATTTGTTTTGTTCCTACCTTATTTATATCCTAGAATAGACTCTTTTGTAATTAGAAGAAAGGTAAAGGTTGTTTTACCTTTCTTGTTGACTTTTGAAGTAGAATGGACCTTGTGAGGGATAAGAAAGAAGAGCATGGGGTGAATAAGGCCCATCCAATAGGATTTGGCTGCCCATGTGGACATCTCATAGTCTAATATGGAAAGAAAGGGAGATATACTCCTCTTGCTAGACCGAGAAAAAAGGGAGTTTTGAGTGGTGAACTTTGGAGAGAGATAGCTCCGAGGAGATATAAGGAATTGTAATGAAAATTAGTAGGTGTGTTCTTCAAGGTTGTGAGGATTCTAGAACCTACTCACTTGCTTGTTTTGGAGTTGTGAGCAAAAAACTATGCTTGTTTTAGTAGAGTAGAGTTTGCTACCACCCAACGAAGAGGGGCAGAAATTTCGAGCTGCTACTGCAAGTTTGAATTCGACTCTTTCTTAGTGAAATTTACAGAGAGTGTGGAAAATTGTGCTAGCTTTCTATCAAGACATCTCTTGTAGCATTTGGAGTTGGAGAGCAAAAGTTGTGAGCTTGAGAGTGGGAAAGGGTTTGCTGCCACCCGACGAAGAGGGGCAGAGACTTTGTTCAACCACCCAAGTCGGACAGTCTCTTCAATCTTTTTGATATTTTAGGTGCTTATAGTAGCTTGTGTAAGCTTTCCATAAAAACAAAAATCAATACATTTGGAGCTTTGATGAAAGTTTTATGAGCCGTGAAGTGTCAAAGAGGGCAAATTATTGCTAGGGTTTGAAGAGTAGAATCAACTAGCTACAAAATCTGGAGTTTGAGAGGCATGCATGCGAAATTTTAGAAAAAGTTAGATGATGGAGTGAGCTTTCTAAAAAGCTATTGCATGTCCAATTTGGAGAAGGGAAGTGATCACAACAAAGGCTGAAGTGAAGAGGAGCTTTGCTGCCTTTGCATTTGCTTGGAAATTTTAGCGCCTACTTCTTTTAGCCATAACTTTTAAATGGTAAGTCATCTATTTGTGAAATTTTGATATGTTTTACAATGGATTATTGGCTTTCCATAGGCTATAAGCACGCTTGATTCGACCTTTGGATGAATTTTTAGTGATTTATTTAGTTTCAACTTGTTGTATAACTTGTATTCCTCATATGCGGTTGTATTTTGAGGTATACTTGAATACATACATACTTTGCTTATACCTTTTATACAAGTATATATACTTGTATTTATATCAAGTATTCATATAAGTATTCTACAAGTATTCTACAAGTATTCTATAAGGATTATATATTATTTTATACAAGTATTTATACAAGTATTATACCAAGGATTATACAAGTATTTATACAAGTATTTGTATAAATATTATTCAAGTGTTTATACTTTATACTTATACAAGACTTGTACAAGTATAATACAAGTATAATTTGAAAGCTTGAACAAATATTGTGCAAGTATAGAAGATACTTGCACGGCTTCCTCTCATGTTCCCTGCTAGTTCTAGTAGCAGCTAAGAACCCGGTGTTTTTCCAAGGCGAATTCTCTCTACCCGACAACGGTGTTGTATGACGTGGTCTTCTATTTGGGAATATACTGGGTACTTGGCTGTAGAGAGTTTATTTGAAATTTGATGGCAAAAATCTAATAGGTGATTTGTCCTTAATAAAAAGGACAAATAATACAACAATCTCACAAAAGAAAAGTTTAATATATAAATCCTCTTGTATTTAAGTAAGTTTGTACAAAAAAGGTTTAAAATATTGACAAAAACCCTTCAAAACTTTATTTATCTGCAAGGACTTATTTCTTGCTAAAGTTTAGAGTTCTATAACTCTTGAACCAACTATTTAATTTCTAAAAAAATTTATTGAAAGTGTAGATAATTGTCTTAAGTTTCACTACAAGAAAAAATCAACCATAAATTCGTTTTTGATCGTCCGATACTTCAAAATCCCTAGCAGGTACTTAAAACCCTAGGTCATAGACACATGAGCACTATTTTCCTTATATCTCACAAACCCAAAATTCTAATGCTACAAAATTTGTGTATATAGTCTTGTGACATTATCATGTACACTCTTGTACATTCTGAGCCAAAAATCTTTCAAATTGCTTAAGTTATAGCTCAAAATGTAACCACTATGTAAGTAGGTCACTTGCTACCCTTAAGTTTATAAGCGCTGATTTCAACTCCCAATATCTTGTTTATCCTTGCATGGATTTTATCAAGTCATACATGAAAAAAGTATTTGTGAAAGTTTTCTTTCAAATCCTAATCGCCGATCCATGATTGCTATCTATATGAACGAGTTATTCCCAAAAGAGTGATAGTAGGTCCAAAATTGACACCTTAACTTTGAGCGCCTATAACTTCTTTATAAAAAGTGCAAATCACACAAAATTTGCACCTAAACCAGATCCAAAAACCTAAACCTTATGATTCTAGCCTCTGATGTTCAACTCTGCTTTGAAAAACAAACCCTAACTCCTAATAAATCCTCGGGTAGCCTCCTTGAAGCCCATTGGGCATGATTTTTGGCCAATTAGAATAGAGATTTCTATCATCCACCTCTTTTGATCTACATAGATGGCCAAATTACCCTTTTTACACTTAAGACGCTTTTGTAACCTTTCTGCTTATAAGATTTACATACTTTGTACTTTAAGCACCAAATAAAAGAAGTAAACTAAGATTTTAAGTGTCACCGATGTCCAACAAAGGTGACTTGAGATATATAAAAGTTATTTTCAATATAATTCGACCTCAAAATTACTATATAAAAAAAAAAATTGTATAAATCTCATTAATAGTCTTATTAAACAGATTCTTTCTAAATTAACAACTTAATCACATCTTATAACCAATAAAAATCCATTGATATGGCTTTCATTTGACTATGTAATAAATTATACATTAAATATACATAAATAATTATTTTGCATGGTAGCATAACCACAACACGACAACAATTACTATTATATCTGGACAAATTCGTTTTCCGACATATTGTCTTTTTTGACAGTCGTACTCCTCATTTTGTAATTGTACCATTTCTTTGTACAATGTTGAGTAGTGTGCTTAGGTTCTCCACAATATAAACATAATCTTCTTTGACGACGCTGTCATACTCCATTTACGTGCAGTATATAAAAATATTATATATCTTGTATCTATTGTTATTACATGTGTGAGTACTGGAGGTTATTTTAGAAGATATTGTAAGGAGAGGATTTATTATAGCCACTTAGTTAGTGAATTAAGATGGCTATTTTTTTTGTTCCTACCTTACTTTTATCCTAGAATAGACTCTTTTATAATTAGAAGAAAGATAAAGGTTGTTTTATCTTTTTTGTTGATTTTTGAGGTAGAATGGACCTTGTGAGGGGTAAAAAAGAAGAGCATGGGATGAATAGGGCCTGTCCAATAGGATTTGGCTGCCCATGTGGGCGTGTCATAGTTTAATATGGAAGGAAAGGGGGATATACTCCTCTTGCTAGACCTAAGATTTAGCAATTTTTAGTGGTGAACTTTAGAGAAAGATAGCTCCAAGGAGATAGAAGCATTTGTAATGAAAATTGGTGGGTGTGATTTTTGAGCTGTAAGGATTGTAGAACCTACTCACTTGCTTGTTTTGAAATTGTGAGCAAAACATTATGCTTGTTTTAGTGGAGTAGGGTCTGCTACTATCGAAAGGTGATGGTAGAAACTTTAAGGTGCCACTACATGTTTGATTTCGACTCTTTCTTAGTGAAATTTATAAAAAATGTGGAAAATTGTGCTAGCTTTCTATCAAGATATTTCTTGTAGCATTTGGAGTTAGAGAGAAAAAGTTGTAAGCTTGAGAGTGAGAAAGGGTTTGCTGCCACTTGACGAAGAGGGGCAGAGACTTTGTTCAACCACTTAAGTCAGACAATATCTTTAATCTTTTTGATACTTTAGGTGCTTATAGTAGCTTGTGTAAGCTTTCCATAAAAATAAAAATCAATACATTTAGAGCTTCTATGAAAGTTTTATGAGGTGTGAAGTGTCAAGAGGGAAAATTGTTGCTAGGGTTTTAAGAGTAGAATCAACTAGCTATAAAATCTGGAGTTTGAGAGGCATGCATGCAAAATTTTAGAACAAGTTAGATGATGGAGTGTGATTTCTAAAAAGCTATTGCATGCCTAATTTGGAGAAGGGAAGTAATGACAACAAAGGTTAAAGTAAAGAGGAGCTTTGATACCTTTGCATTTGTTGGGAAATTTTAGTGCTTATTTCTTTTAGCTATAACTTTTAAACGGTAATCCATCTATTTGTGAAATTTTGATATGTTTTACAATGGATCATTGGCTTTCTATAGGCTATAAGCACGCTTGGTTTGAACTTTGGATGAATTTTTAGTGATTTATTTGATTTTAGCTTGTTGTATAATTTATATTCTTCACATGCAGTTGTATTTTGAGGTATATTTGAATATATATACACTTTGCTTATACCTTTTATATAAGTACATATACTTGTATTTATATCAAGTATTTATATAAGTATTTTATAAGTATTATATATAATATTTGTACAAGTATTTGTATAAGTATTATACCAAGGATTATACACTATTTTATATAAGTGTTTGTATAAATATTTGTACAAGTATTATTCAAGGATTTATACTTTATATTTATATTAGTCTTATATAAGTATAATACAAGTATAATTTGAAAGCTTGAACAAATATTGTGCAAGTATATAAGATACTTGCACAACTTCCTCTCTTGTTCCTTGCTAGTTCTAGCAGCTAGGAACCCGGCATTTTTCTAAGGCGAATTCTCTCTACCTGACAATGCTAAATCTTTTCTTGTTCAGTAAAAGGTTTAAAACGTATTGTATCAATTTGCATGTCTTCTACTTTTGAATGTATGTTTTGTGAGGACATTGATGTTGCTATTGAATAATAATGTTGAGGCTCTCTTGTACGACTCTTGGATCAAAACTCAAAAAGTCGTTTATCACATTTCACAAAAAAATTAATTGCTTGACTCAATGTTTGAGGATCGGATAAATTGAATATTAATTTTTCTATCTTATATTGTAATCCGTAGAGAAATTGGCTGATGAGTGCAGCATCATCCTACTTGACATCAGTTGCTAGTTATCAAAATTGTGAAGCGTATACTGACATTGATCAATTGCTTTATTGTAGGATGTGAATCTTGTTAGTGGGAACATGGATTATATCATGTTCTCTATACATGGATCAAAATTTTATTAAAAATATCTCCAAAATATTCAATATTGGATCACGTTGTTCAAAAAAAGATGAAAATTGTGATAAAACAGATCTTGAAAGTAACGTTCCAATAAACCTAGCTTGAAATCCTTGCGTAAAATAACTTTGAGATTGAAGTTCAATCACCAATTATATCTGATTGACAAATCCTTAAAATTTAGATCTTGTGCCATTAAACTTCTCAAGCAAACTAATTTTTGGTTCTCTAATGCTTGAACGGTGTTCCATCATAGGTGAGGTAGTATGGTTTGGTGTAGATATTGACGCAGCTCCAACCATCTCTATATCTTCACTTCATGCTAATCTTGTTGCACCTTGTAGTGGTAAATTGAGTTGATGCATTGCAAGCATTAGCTCTTTCATTTGTTCTTGCATTTGTGCCATTGCATTCTTCATTTTTGTAAGCTCTGCCATAATAATACAATAGGAAGGAAGATGTCTACTCTCACTTCAAGAAATGAAGATTAACACACTCAAAAGAAAAAATTCTAGAAACAAAATCAATTTAGAAGTGGGTACTCCGCAACTTCTAAAATGCATATGTCTTATCAAGAGAAAGGGATAATCCATTATTAATCAAGAAAAGACAAAGCTTTGATACTACATGTGTACTCTTGTCAATTTGTCAAGGACATGAAGTAAAAAAAGACGTATAATCTAATGAAAATTGTATTAAAAAAAAGTCACAAAATAAAAATCAGAAAGTATGTGTATTCAAAGGGAAATTGGAATGGCTATTGCCAAAGACTAGAAACATGAAGACTCTTGAAACTAGACTAGGTTGAAGAAAGACATTGCAAATTAGACATTGATAGGTCCTTTTAGCCATCGATAATGTCCCATACCAAGGCGAGAGGACCACCCTGTTATTTAATCATTGTTAAAGCCTTCATAACTATCTTCAAAGAAAACATTAGGAACACCATCAGAAGTAATTCTTATCTCTAAAAGTATCACCAAACATCGGGGATCTCTTCCAAGGTCGTGATACCAAACACGTTGTATTTTGCCATCAATTCGAGGAAGGACATGTCGTTCTTAAGGATCTTCATCTCTATTCCGTCGTCTTGAAGGTTGTGATAGTCGTAATGTCTTGTCTGGTAAATCAGCAAATAATGTCTCTTGAGTTGAATTTGCTAGTTGTTGATCCTCCATCTCTTTAGCACGAACAAATCTAAGGAAATAACAAATAATATACAAGATAAGATGAAACCTCTATAAAACCTGCTTTGCTATATAACAAAGATTTTCTTGATTCTTTATCTTAATTTTAACAAATGTCATCGATAAAATGCATTGATTTTTATTGGTGCATTTCTTAGATTCTTGGATGGCTCCTTTGTGCGTTGTCGTGATAGAGAGAATTTGCCTCAAGAAAGTGCTGCACTTCTGGCTGCCACTAATTACTCAACCAAGATCCAAGTATAACAAAACCCCTAAATTTATATAAAATATTTTTTCATAGGACTATTACATACAATACATAAGTCTTATTTCATCAAATCACTCAAAACATAACAAAATATTCTAAACCCTCATTCCTTCGTAAAAAGGGAATTTTTTCCGAACTTCAATAATTCATAACTTTTAATCCAATTGTTTAAATCTACTCCAAATTTACATAAAGTACTGATGTAGTCTTTATAACTATTATCACAAATTTCAATAGTTGATTCATTACCGATCTTTAGATATTGCCAAAATCCTAGCAGTAGCTTCAAACCCTTATTTACAAACACTTGTGTACTAAATTCTTTATATCTCACAATCTAAAAGTCCAAATGCTATGAAACTTTGATATATAGCTTTTTAGCATAATAATATACCTTCTTAGAAAGTGTGAGACAAAAATTCATCTAGAAAGTCAAGATATGGCAAACCCATCACTATGAATAAAATGGCCTACTTATTGCCTTGGAATTCAAACTTTTGTCTTTGACTCCCAATATCTCCTTCTTCAAAATTTCAATTGTAGTAATTCTTCCACATTAGATATAGAGATTGAAATCACCTCTCTAGCCACACCTTCCGATCTCCAAAAGCTCTCATACAACTCCTTCAATCTTCAAAAGAGTGATAGTAGGTACAATTTGTACATCCTATATTCAAGCACCTACTCCTCCTTCATTTAAAATCCCAAATCCCTCAATTTTACACCAAAATTATAGTCCAAAAAACAAGATTTCTAACCCTAGTCTTTGTTTTTCGAATGGCTTCCTTGAAGTTGCCGAAACCCTTGTTAAGATTGCAGGCAGCCTCCTCAAAGTCCATTGGGCATGGTATTCAACCAATAGGAATGAAGTTCTCTATTCCTTGCCTTCATCCGACCATGCCTTGACTTCATCCCTCCCAATTAGCCTCCTATTAGCTTAAATTTTCATCCTTAGGCTCCCACCTTTTCTCAAGGCTTCATACTAAACATTTAAGTTCTATATAATTTAAATCCTATAATCAAACTAAATAAAAATCTAAAATAAATTTTCTTATACCAACCCCCTTTAATTTACTTTATTAACCATTCTAACACATATCTAAACCTATAAACATATTATGCATTTTGAGTAGATATTACATATTATAAGCAATTACAATACGACAACGTTCACTAATATCGTATCCGCGCCAATGCACAAGATAATCCAATCGATTTTGGCACCACCTTGAATCTAAAATCTCTTCAAATTTGAATTCTTTATCATTATCCACTTCTATAGGAGGCAGTGGCATTTGTCTTCTTCTTTGTATATCCACTGTCTTGTATGGCTCGAGTAGTGACACGTTGTCATGTTGCAGCACGTTTATATAGTGAAAGGTATAGATAAGAGTAATTTATATTTAAAACTTGATTATCTTAGTTCAATAGGAACTTAAGATACTTAAAAAAAGGGTTATGGAAGCCTCTTAGATTATTTTCTTGTTTTAATAACTAACAGATAAAAGTTAGTTGTTAAAATTTTCTTCTAGGCTATACAAACTCAAATATTGATTTTGAAAAGCCATAAGTTAATTAATATAGGATAGAAAGGAAAAACAGTTATTATGGTTGATACTAAGATTAAGTTGAGGATAGGATTTAACTTAAAAATCCTTAGAATTAGTTGAATTGATACCCAGAGAAAGACCGGGTATGAGACAGGGTCGAAATCAGACCTCTAGGGACAAAAATGAAAGCCGAAGGCAAGGAAAAGAGACATTCAAAGATCAACAATTAGGATTGGATAGCTAACTTGAAAGAGGTTCCAAGGGCATTTAGCTTACAACCATAGGGTTTTGGAAGACTTTGCAATTGCTATTCAAAGTCAAGGTTTATATTGGTGATTTGGATTTTATATAAGACAATGATGGCTTACATTATTGAGTGATTCATAAAATTTGTGAAGCATCTATAATTCAAAATTTGATATTATCTAGATTGTTGGATGTGATAAGTGTAAAAAAAAATTTGTATTAATCTAGCAATGCAATTAGGAGATATTTGAGTTTTGATACAAAGGGTTGTCAGGAGTTGGCAGTTTAGGGTTAGATAGGGTTTCTGTGATAACTAAAGATCTACCAATTGGATCAACGTAATTTTT
Organism: Physcomitrellopsis africana; assembly: GCA_036785485.1. Classification (NCBI taxonomy): domain Eukaryota; kingdom Viridiplantae; phylum Streptophyta; class Bryopsida; order Funariales; family Funariaceae; genus Physcomitrellopsis; species Physcomitrellopsis africana. The sequence continues at coordinate 147,341 of JAWRVF010000643.1, forward strand.
GGTATGCTGATAGAAGACTTAAAGGTTGAGCTACACACCAAGTTTGAGCTGAAGTTAACAATGAAAGAAGGAGAAATCACCACTGGAGTTTCTACATCAATCTTCAAGTTGGCGGCCAAGTGTCATTAGTGCGCTTTTTGGGCGTTTTCTTGCAATCTGTAATTTGGATTGAGCTAAATTTTTTTGAGCATGTAAAAAGCTTATATCAACATTTGTGTGAAAAATTTCACACTAAGTGGACGGTTTGATTAAAAATTATAGCTTGTCAAAGCTCACTAATTATGATTAGGGCTTACAAACAAAAATAAAAAATTGCTGAATTATAAAAGAAACGAGGTAATTGGGATATATGTATGGTTGATTTTACTGAGAAGAGTGTTTTTAAACACTTTTGAATTGAAGCTCAAATTATATTCCTTATACATGGATGAAATCTATAAGGGTTTCTTGAATATTTGTAAACAGTACTTTACCTTCTACAACCAAGTGCCCGGTGCATTTCCGAACGAGACAACACGTAATACGACATAAGTGGTGAACCCAACATGAAAGTTTGGGGTGGAAAGTATTGACTTTTATTATGGTTATTTGGAATTAATGGCATAAGAAAGCAAAAAGGTGGATTTTGGAGTTATTGATGGAGCTTTGGGTGGAGCTTCAAGTGGATCTTCTAATGGAGCTTCTTCTGGTAGACAAGGTATGTATCTAGATCCGAACATTGCAAATATGTTTCAAGCTTTTACATTAATTATGCAATAGCAACAAGAAAAAGATCAAAAGGAGGCTTTGGCAATCAAAGCATTGCAAGCAGTGGTTAACAAGGTTGACCAATTTGATGGAAAAGACATATCTAAGTATTTGAGGTGTTATATGCGGAAAATAGAATTGAATTGAGTCTCTGAAAGGGACATGATTTTATTATTTGGACTTGCTACAATATCGGAGATAAGAGAACATGTGAAATTAGTTATAAAGCAATTTGGAAGCTCTTGGGAGAAATTCTCTTACGCGTTGAGAAATGAGTATTTCTTAGAAGACTCTAATCGAGTCACTAAGAAATCATTTTTAGAATGGATTGAGCGTCTTAACAAGAAATTACAAGCTACTGAATTATTAAGAGAGTTTGAGAGACAATATTCTTGATTATCGAAAATAGAAAAGGTAACTTTGGAACCAAACAAGGTTGAGTTATTTCTTTAAGCAATAGATGGAGAATTACAAGAAAGGTTGGAGATTTCTCTTGAAGATACAAAAGAAGATGAAGGATTAATAACAAATTGGAAAAAGGTCGAGGATGCAATAGGGTTGTTGGCAAAAAAAGAAAGGAGGAAGGACAAGGGGGATATCCAAAGAATGGTGTAGGTACCTAAAATTCAAGTGCCCACTTCACGGTTAACGGTACCTATTGTTCAACCTTCAACAACTACATCAAAGAAAGAAGATATTGGGATTGAAGAACTTATACGCGGAATGCGGGATCTTCAAATTAAATTTGCAAGGCTTGAGGAGAAGACTTTTGTAATGAATTCAAAATCTATTTTTAAGCAAGGGTATATGCAAAGATACATCTGGTGTCATGATGATTTTCAATCTCAAAAGGATTGTGGTGAGTTTAATGAAATGATCCAACAAGGCATTATTTTTTGGAAATATAGAAAGGTGGCGTTAAAAGATACTAGTGATATTCTCCAAACCAACTTTGATAAGGAAGGTATGAAAGCATTGGTTAAGGATTATTTGGCAACAAATGGGATTGCAATAATGGAAATTGTAAGTTATGGTACTAGAGTGGATGATAATGTTAAGCAAGAATTTTTTAGAAATATTGAACCAAGTAGCGTTTGGTCTTCTACCATTTCTACAATGCATAAGAAGAAGATACCACGAGAAGCTCTATTAAGGACTGTTGCAATAATTCGTGGAACTACGGGTTGGGAGGATCCTATAGAAGCTTTATCAGTACATACCTATATTGCTAAAAATCAACATGAAGCCTTGATAGAAGAAAAGAGAAGGCAAGATTTTAACGATACAAGAGAAGGGAATTCTTCAAAAAGATAGACTCGGGGAGATAAGGCTCGTGAAATGGCATCACAGGAATTACCAACAAAAGATGCTTCAATATCTTCAAAAGAAAAATCAAAGGACTTAGGAAAAAAAGATAAGTCAACGGCTTACAAACTTCTCTTTGATATTGAAGCAGCAACAGATTTAAAGAGAGTGCTTGAAGAATGTTGTCGTGGCAAAAGTCCGCTTTGGGTAGATGCAAGGTCCCTTTTTACAATCAAGTTGGATCCAATATGCACAAACTTTCTTAAATTTCTCTTGTATAGTCACAAAACCATGTGTATAATAAATCAACAAACTAGAAGCTTAAAAATTTATAAATCAAAATCTAGCCATTGAAATAAGTTCAAACTTTGTAAGCATAGAGTTCACTTCTTTAGTCATCTTCACAAAAATTCTCAACTATGATTTCATTACCAATCACTAGATATCATCAAATATATTAGCAAGTAATTTTATAAGTAAAAACCAAACTAGAAACTTGAAAATTCATAATTTGAGATCTAGTCATTCAAATAAGCTCAAAATTTGGGAAAAAATAACTCATATCTTTGATCTTTGTCACATGAATTTTGAGCTATGAATTCATTGCCGATCGTTAGATATCACTAAATCCTTGGCAGGTACTTTTGAAAATCAAATTTCAACTAGAGACTTAAAAATTCGTAATTTAAGATCTAGCCATTCAAATAAGCTCAAATATTGGTAAAACATGACTCATACCTTTGATCTTTGTGACATAAATTTTGTGCTATGAATTCATTGCCGATCGTTAGATATCACCAAATCCGTGGCAGATACTATTGAAAGTCAAAATCCTAGACACATGAGAACCAAATTTGTCATTACTTTCTAATCAAAGTCTCAATTGATATGAGGTTTTAGACATAGACTCTTTATAATATAAGTGATATGTACACCAAAAATGAGCTTCAAATTCATCTTGAAACTCAAGTTCTAGCTGAAAGCAAACCCTTCTATTTATCTAACTTCTTCAAAATCCTAGTTTAGTTTGCTGGTTTTAACTAGCCATATCTCACTCATTCTAGAATTATTTCTATCAATTCTTGGACATAAAATGTATAACTTGAAGTCTAGCTTCTAATCCAACTTCTCGATTTCTTGCTAGTATCTTAAAACTCCTAATATACCCAGAAAAGTGACAGTAGGTGTCATATTAGTAGCCTAAGTTCAAACAAGCATATCTCTCTCATCTAAGCTCTGAATCATGCGTTTCTACCACCTAAACTCATGCCAAGAAGAAGCTCTCTTTGAATACTTCCTTGGATTTGCAAAAAAAACCCTGTCTTCCTCTCTTCCGAGCTCGTCAAAGAAGTCGCAATCAAGGTCTTCAAAGTTCAAGTCAACAATTAATAGTTTAAAGTTATAAAAACTCCAAATCTAATCCTCCAAGTCAACACTATTAATGGCGGCCGACTATTGACATCCAAACCTCTATTTATCTTTGATAAAATCCTAAATTCAACTTCAAAGTCAAAACTCCTTATATCTACAAATATAATCCCAAATCTACTAAAATCTAAGATTGGAAAAAAGATAAAAGAAATAAAAGAAGTTTTCAAGGCTAAATCAAAGTTAAAATTAAAATTAAAGATAAAATAAAGTTTTAGCTAAAGAAAAAGAAAGAAAGTGAAAAAAATTTCCTAAACTATATAAAAACGTAGATTGGTAAGAAGAAAGAAAGAGCTTTATAAAATTTTAAAGAAAAGATAGTTAAGTTAGGTTTCTATATATGGATGTATTTACTTCACGACAACGTGTCTTCAATGCTAAAGTTGAATTCACATTGAAGAAAATATTGGGTATTGTAAAGAAAGAATTCCATGATGTCATTATTGACAGTATCAAGCATAAGAGGCAATTAATGGGTGAATCAAATCTGGATCAAATCATGCTATTGATACACATATATGTGAGGATGAAGAAGATGAAATTGGCAACTGTTATAAACAATCAACAAATAGAGGAAGGAGTTATAATTAAAAAGCACGTTTTGATGATCTAAGTGATAAGGAAAAAGAAATTTCGAGTCATTATACTCGAAAGCATTGGGCTAGAGCAACTACAGAGGCATTAGTAAAGATTGGAGATATGGATGAGTCAATTGTTGCCTTGATTGACCATGGTTCAGAAATAAACCTTATGTCTAAGGATCTTTATATAAAAAAAAAATAGCCAGTTGATATGGAGCATGGATGGATAATACGGGTAGCTAATAATACACGAGGTGAATTGTATGGTGCTTGCTTGGATGTGAAGGTTCGGATTGGTGATATTGCAATGGAACAAAATTTCTTTATTCAAGATGCAACAACTTATCCTCTTATATTGGGACAACCATATATTATTGCGACTCGAATGGAAACAAAAGTCCTTGATGATGGATCAGCTTATGCATGGATTTGTAGTAAAGATGGAAAAAAGGCAATACAATTTTTGACTGTTCTTCCAAATCATGAACGTAATCGAGACAAATTGAGAGAGAAACCATTGCCAAGAGTTGTTGAAGAATTTACGGATTTTTGAAGAGTACCACTATAAAGCAGAATTATGGAGGTACAAAAGGGGAGGTACTCTCACAAGATATATATACCTTTGATGCAAGATTTATTGGCATTTTTGAAAATGGGAGTGTTATGTATAAGAGGATTGAGGATCTAAAAAGAAATGAGAAAAAAAGATTATGTGCTGTTGAAAGAGAATTATATGGATTAAAAATATTAGAAGATGATGAAAAGATTATTAGTATTTATGAAAAAAATGGATTGGAAGATCCTTTAGAACTGATTGCATCTATTGGATTATGTGATGATGATAAAATTATACAGATTCATTCAAAAGAAGTTTATAATATGATTGAATCTTTTTAAACACCAGAGGTTATGGTTGAAACAAAATACAAGACATTAGATAAGAAGGTAAAACCCGTTGCTGGGCCTTTGCTAAAAGATTGTAAAGAATAGGTAGAAGGAGCATTAAGAGAAAAGAGCTTGAGGAATCCAAGAAATATTGGATATAAGTTTATTGAAGAAACTTTTGAAGAATTAAAGATTGGTTCTGATGGTTCCTTATTGCCAGAGGAAATTGTATTCTTCAAAGAAATGCTAGCAAAACGAGATAAATCATTTGCCTTTGAATCTCATGAAATTGGGTGTGTGGATCGAAATATTGTAACTCTTATGGTTATTTTCACTATACCACATGTGCCGTGGAATTTGAGGCCAATTCCATTGCCAAGGGCATATTTACCGAGTTTAATAGAATTATTAAAAGAAAAGATGAAGATGAAGATTTTAGAGCCTTCTTTTGCACCATATTCTAGCCGATGGTTTATAATGCCTAAGAAAAATGGATCATTATGATTTATTCAAGATATGCAGCCAGTAAATGCAATGACTATCAGAAATGTAAGAATTGGACCAATAATACATGAATTTGTGGAAGCATTTACAAGAAGGGCAATTTATTCAATAGGTGACCTGTATTCAGGCTATGACCAATTTCAACTAGCAAAAGAAAGTAGAGACATGACAACAATGAGAACTCCACTTAGATTGGTTAAAATGTGTACTCTTCCTCAAGATGCTACTAATTCAATTGCACATATGATGAACAGGATGAATAAGGTATTGAGGGATTTTATTCTTGAAAAGACTATGCCTTTTCTAGATGATGTTCCTATTAAAGGGTGCAAAGAAGAAGACAAGGATGAAACTTTAGATAAAAGGGGGTGTCGCAAGTATATTGTCAATCATATACAAGATTGTGAAAAGATATTGATTCGGCTTGAAGAAGTTCATCTTACATTATCAGGTATAAAATCTATATTTGGAGTATAAGAAGTTGTAATTGTTGGACATTTATGTGGATTTTATGGAAGAAAACCAGATCCAACCAAGGTTGATGCAATTAGAAGAATAAAAAAAGATTGCAGTTCTTTAACAGAGGTGCGTAGGCTTTTGGGTGCATGTGTGTTTTATCGTATTTGGATTTGTCTCTATACTCATATAGCGGATCCATTGTATGAATTATTACGCAAAGGTTATCGTTTTAAATGGGAAGAAAAGCATATCAAAGCAATATAGATATTGAAGGAATTATTAATATCACCTCCAGTATTGAGAAAAATTGATTATAAGTGCAATAGACGAGTGATTCTTACAGTGGATACTAGTCCAATTGCCATTAGATGGGCAGTGGATTAAGATGATTCAAATGGATATAGATTTGCAGTTCGATTTGGAGCTAAGGTTTTAAGTGCACGTCAACGTGCATATTCTCAAGTGAAAAGGGAATTATGGAGAATTGTTTCAGCTATGAAAGCTGAAAGGGATTATTTAATTGGGGCAACAATAGTAGTGGAAACAGATTGTTTGCCTTTGCTTGGAATGATTACTAATTGCACAACTCCACACATTGCAATGTTAAGATGGATTGCTTATATCAAGTCATTAAATCTAGAGTTTAAGCATATTGCGGGAAAGAACAATTCCGTAGCAGATATGTTATCTCGAGCAAGATATTATGGAGAAGATGAAATGATAGAAGATATTGATGATGTGGGTACTAAATTTTATTTAGTTTCACAATTGAACAAGGAAAATAAGCCATTTCATGAAGAAAATTATGAAGGAGATTTATTGGATATTGGATATTATTTGAGCACGTTAACCAAGCATGCTAATTGGTCAGTTGAAAAATTTAAACAGATCAGGAGAAAAGTATACAAGTTCATATTACAAAGGGGATTTCTATGGAAGAGACCAAAATCAAACATTGGTATGCCACAACGAGTAGTAGATATCAAAGAAGTTCAACAAGAATTACTCAAGGAATTTCATGATAGTTTATGGACAGGGCATAGAGGAATTTGGGCTACTTTTGCTAAATTGAAGGAATGATATTGGTGGAAGAATATGTATCGAGATGTAACTTCATTTGTAAAATCTTGTATGGCTTGTCAAATGTATTCAAATATACGACATCGAGATGGTTTGCATCCAACATATCCTTTGGCTATTCATTTTAAATGGGTTGTAGATTTGGTTATTATGCCAATGGGATTATGTCAAATGAAGTATTTAGTTTTGGCTCATGAGGATTTATCAAACCAAGTGGAAGGCAGGGCTTTAAGGACAAAATCTACAGAAGGAATTTGTAGGTTTTTACTTGAGGATGTTATTTGCCGCTATAGATGTGTGAGAAAGATCACTGCAGATCGTGGAGAATTAAATGCACATGAAGCTCGTGAATTCTTCAAGAGATGTGGAATTAAATTATCATTGACCACGGCTTATAATCTAGAAGGGAATGCAAAGAATGAACGTGGACATCCACCAATTATAAAAGCCTTGGTTAAAGCTTGCAATGGAAGAGTGAAAGAATGGCCTCGACTTCTACCTTATGCATTATGGACTAATTAAAAAACACATAGTTTGGTGACAGGATATATGCCAATGGAACTCATGACAGGTCAAAAACCTATTATGCTAGTTGAAGAACAAGTGCCAACTTGGAGTGTACTACCTTAGAAAGATGGATTAACCAGAGAAGAGTTACTGGCTATTAGAATTCGACAGCTTGAACAAAGATCAAAAGATGTCGAACTAGCATTAAAATGGTTACAAAAGGCAAGGCTAAAGAACAAGGCTTGGTTTGATAAATGACATCGATTGAGGCCTAAAGCAATTGAAGAAGGTGATTGGATACTTGTTTATGACAATAGTTTGGATAACCAGCATAGTACCTTACGGAAATTTTCAAAATGTTGGTTTAGACCCTATGTAGTGATAACAGTTCAAGACAATGCAACATATTTATTGAAGGAATTGGATGGTACAAGGTTGAAGATACCTATTATTAAGAAGCAAGTAAAGATTTTCAAAAGACGATGTCCTATGTCGTGAAGTCTTACTTGAGAATGCTCCGGGCACCTGGCTGTGGAAGATAAAAGGAAAATATGCAATAATAACTAGTTCTAACTTCTCTAATCAATCTCTAAATAGCCCTTAATCATACCTTAATTAAACCCTAGTCAACCTTAATTGAATTAAAAAAAAACCCTAAAAAAAATCCTACTAAATTTTAATCAATCCTAACAAATCCTAAAACAAATCCTAACTAACCTTAGTCGAATCCTAACCAAATCCTAAGGAAATCCTAAGGCAATTTTAGAACTTCAACAACTACCAAATAAATGGTTGATTTTGGTTGAAATTTTACACACATCTTATTAATTAAGTTGAAAACAAGCATATTAAGTTTGAAGAAGATCTAACTTCACAAAAAGAAGAAAAATCCATAAATTTGCATGGGTGATGGCCGGCCTCCTTTTCTAGTCTTGATGCCAATATTCCAGTATCTAAATCTCCCGTTTATATTGTTCAATTGCTCTCAAATTTTGTACATGCATAGAAAAACAAGTCTATTATCCATATATACAAATTTCACTCCAATCCAACTACCAGATTGCTTAAGATCTCAAAAACTTAGATCTTAAATCTCAATTACGTACAACTAAATTAGTTTTTGAGATCTTAAGCTAACAGATTCAGCTTAAATTCATAGCACACATTAACAACAACAATACCCAAAAGCTCACAAATTTTCAGCTGTGGATCTGCTACAAAACTTTTGAAATTGCTTAAAATATCAATCCTATTTTATTTTACAAAATCGCAAGTTGCTGAAAACAACACTAACTTTGCAAAGCTATTACAAAGTCATTTCTAATGCAAATCACTTTCAATCAATTTTTATGCAAAATTTCTTAAGTCTTCTCTCTAACCCGTCTTTCAATCTGCCAAAAGACTCTTGATTTGCCCTAGGCAGCTGTTGTAGTAGCCAAAGGTTTGATTTCGACCCTATCCTACAAACGGCCAACCCTTGGTTATCAATCTAACCTATCCTAGGAATTTTATAGCCCAATCCTACCTTCAACTTAATCCTAATATTAATCATGCTAGTGATTTATCCTTTTTATTATATTTTTATTATTTTATGGTATTTCTAAGGCAATAAAAAAATTACTACAATCTAGAAGGTAAAATTACTAACTAATTCTCATCTACTAGCTATTAAGTAAAGAAAATAAACTAAGAGGCTTTGATAAAAACCTTGTTAAAATATGTTGAATTCTTGTTGAACTAAGATAATATAGTAATAATTGAAAAATTATTTTTACTCATAGTTTCACTATATAATCGTGTTACAACACGACAACGAGATGGAGAAATAAATGTGGAAGATCATGTTGAAGATATCAATGACTTTGAAGAAGACAATTATATTGAAATAGATGATGAAGAAGAACTTGGTGTAGAAAATGAAGAAATGGTATGATGCCAACTATGATATATGCTTCATTGGCACTTACCAGAGGATGCGCAAATTCAAAGGGGGTGGATGTCGTGTTGCAGCATGTTTATATAGTGAAAGGTATAGATAAGAGTAATTTATATTTAAAACTTGATTATCTTAGTTCAATAGGAACTTAAGATACTTAAAAAAAGGGTTATGGAAGCCTCTTAGATTATTTTCTTGTTTTAATAACTAACAGATAAAAGTTAGTTGTTAAAATTTTCTTCTAGGCTATACAAACTCAAATATTGATTTTGAAAAGCCATAAGTTAATTAATATAGGATAGAAAGGAAAAACAGTTATTATGGTTGATACTAGGATTAAGTTGAGGATAGGATTTAACTTAAAAATCCTTAGAATTAGTTGAATTGATACCCAGAGAAAGACCGGGTATGAGACAGGGTCGAAATCAGACCTCTAGGGACAAAAATGAAAGCCGAAGGCAAGGAAAAGAGACATTCAAAGATCAACAATTAGGATTGGATAGCTAACTTGAAAGAGGTTCCAAGGGCATTTAGCTTACAACCATAGGGTTTTGGAAGACTTTGCAATTGCTATTCAAAGTCAAGGTTTATATTGGTGATTTGGATTTTATATAAGACAATGATGGCTTACATTATTGAGTGATTCATAAAATTTGTGAAGCATCTATAATTCAAAATTTGATATTATCTAGATTGTTGGATGTGATAAGTGTAAAAAAAAATTTGTATTAATCTAGCAATGCAATTAGGAGATATTTGAGTTTTGATACAAAGGGTTGTCAGGAGTTGGCAGTTTAGGGTTAGATAGGGTTTCTGTGATAACTAAAGATCTACCAATTGGATCAACGTAATTTTTGGTATGCTGATAGAAGACTTAAAGGTTGAGCTACACACCAAGTTTGAGCTGAAGTTAACAATGAAAGAAGGAGAAATCACCACTGGAGTTTCTACATCAATCTTCAAGTTGGCGGCCAAGTGTCATTAGTGCGCTTTTTGGGCGTTTTCTTGCAATCTGTAATTTGGATTGAGCTAAATTTTTTTGAGCATGTAAAAAGCTTATATCAACATTTGTGTGAAAAATTTCACACTAAGTGGACGGTTTGATTAAAAATTATAGCTTGTCAAAGCTCACTAATTAGGATTAGGGCTTACAAACAAAAATAAAAAATTGCTGAATTATAAAAGAAACGAGGTAATTGGGATATATGTATGGTTGATTTTACTGAGAAGAGTGTTTTTAAACACTTTTGAATTGAAGCTCAAATTATATTCCTTATACATGGATGAAATCTATTAGGGTTTCTTGAATATTTGTAAACAGTACTTTACCTTCTACAACCAAGTGCCCGGTGCATTCCCGAACGAGACAACACATAATATAACAACGTGGAATACACGATAGATCTTTATGAACTTTGGTAGGTGTAATCGATATGCAACTAGATTGATTTGTTTAGAAATAGGAAAAGGTTGTAGTTTACGATAGTCCAATTTATCACAAGGACGAGTAGTCTTGATATTGCGAGGAAATAACCATATCTTGTCCCCCACGTTGAATTATGGTTGTTCCTTGCGATATGCATCTGCATTTGTTTTTTGTCATTCTTGAGCTTTTTTTAATTGTACCTTCATTATTTCATGTAGCTTTGACAAACAATTTGTCAAATCTTCTGTTGTTGGATTATCAACTTTTAAAAAATTAAAACTATCAAGTAATGGGTGGTAATTATAATTGGCAAAGAAAGGTGTTTGTTGCATAGAAGAATGTATTGTATTATTATAAGCAAATAATATCAGTGGTAAAAAAGTTGTCCAATCATCTTGTTGGTAGTTGATGGTATACCTTAAATATTGCTCTAAGATTTGGTTTACACACTCCGTTTGTCCATTAATTTGAGGATGGAAAGTTGAAAATAGTTTTATATCTACCTTTAAAATCTTAAAAAGTATTCTTCAAAATCTTGACACAAATTGTGTCCTTCTATTTGATATAATATCCCTTGGTAATCTATGATAGCAATAGATGTTATCAAAAGAGAATTTAGCTATTTTTTCACCTGTGATAGATTTTATACATGGTACAAAATATGCCATCTTGTTGAAACAATCTACAATCACAAATATAAAATCATATGAACTTGAATTTGGAAGATCTATGATGAAATCCATAGAAATATAAGACTTTATATGATTTTAAACTTAAGATCAACAAAGAACGATCTTACTCCACTTGAGTTTGTCTTTATAAGTTAGACATGTAAGTGGAGCTGCAACTTGAGAAAAGTTCTTGATACAGATTTGATAATAATTGAAAAATCTCAAAAAATATTGCACATCCCTTATTGTTCTTGGAATCTTCCAATCTATGATTGTCTAGACTTTCTTAGAATCCATCATAAGACCATCATTCGAAATGATGTATCTTAAGAAATCAACTTGAGTAGTGTGAAATACATTTTTTTATCTTGGCATATAATTCGATATCTCTAAATTTTTGTAATACACAACAAATATGTAATTTATATTTTTTTACGTCTTTAGAGCAGATTAAAATGTAGTCTAAATAACAGACAATAAAATCATCTAAAAACTCACAAAAAATATCATTCATGAGATGCTGAAAAATAGCTGATACATTTGTGAGTTCAAAAGGCATAACATTATATTCAAAATGTCCATACCTTGTTTGAAAAGTAGTCTTCTATTTATCTCCTTCTTTGATGCAGACTAAGTTGTACACTCCTCATAGATCTATTTTTGTATAGATCTTAGTTTGATTTAATTGATCCAAAAATCCAGATATCAATAATAGAGGGTATTTATTCTTGATGGTAATCTTGTTGAGCTTTTGATAATCTATGCACATTCGTAGTAATCCATCTTTTTTCTTTACAAACAAGATAGGAGCTCTTGTTGGAAATTTCGAATGACATATAAAATTTTTGGCCAAGTTTTCATCAATGTATTTCTTGAGTTCAGCTAGCTCATTTTATGATAAGCTATAGATTGGTCCAAATGATGGCTGAGCTCCTTCTTTAAGGTCAATTGAGCAATCATACGGACAATGCTCCGGAAGAATATTTACATTTTTTTTTTCAAAAATATCCTAATAATCTAGATATTGGCTTGGAATACCACTTAAAGTCTTTCTACCATCAAAATTGGATGTGGCATTAATAGCAAAAATTACTCCTTCTTTTGTTCCATATATTAAAGCTTTTGTACCTATAAGTACGAGTTTTATTATACTAGACTTATAGCTTTTCACTTGATCAGCAGGATATTTAATAATATTTTGAAAAAAATCAAATCTAATCTATTTGAGGATTATATTTTTCTAGCCATGATAAACTTAAAATAATTAGATTAGATGGAGATTTAATTATGTCAAAGATTACTTAGCTATTATAACCATCTATTGTTATTTTTATAGGACAGATTTCATGAGTGACATCTCCAGAAGACAATGGACTGCCATCTATGACTTCTACATGTACGAATTTAATTTTCTGTACTAAAAGTATTTTACAATTCTTAACAAATTATTCATCTAGAAAGGACGTTGAGGCTCTTAAATCTAATAAGACAAAGGCTCTATAGTTTTTGGTCCTAAATATACATCTATTATAAAACAAAGAGAGGGTTCTGAGGAGAAAATAAGACCTTCATTAGGAATTGTACAAGGTTCCAGCTGCACGGTGTCGTGTTGTGGTTCGGCTACTATGTGAAAAAAATTGTACAGGTATATTTAATATACAATTTACTATATAGCTAAATGAGAGCCATATCAGTGGACTTTTATTGATTATAGAATGTGATTAGGTTGCTAGTTTAGAAAGGATCTATTAAAAGGATTATTATTAAGGTTTATATGATCTTATTTTCTTTTAGTAGTGACTTTGAAGTTAATTTTATATTGAAAGTAACTTGTATATATCTTAAGTTGCCTATGTTAGACATTGGTGATCCTTAAGATCTTATTTACTTCTTTTATTTGGTGCTTAAAGCACCAAGTATGTAAATCTTATAAGAAGAAGGATTAGAAAAGGGTTTTTAGTGTAAAAAGGATAGTTTGGCCATCCATGTGGATGAATAGAGGTGGATGGTAGAAATCTCTATTCTAATTGGCCAAAAATCATGCCCAATGGGCTTCAAGGAGGCTACCCGAGGATTTATTAGGAGTTAGGGTTTTTTTTTCGAGAGGAGTCGAACATCAGAGGCTAGGATCATAAGGTTTAGGTTTTAGGATCTGATTTAGGTTTTTGGATCTGGTTTAGGTGCAAATTTTGTGTGATTTGCACTTTTTATGAAGAAGTTATAGGCGACCAAAGTTAAGGTGTCGATTTTGGACCTACTGTCACTCTTTTGGGTATAACTCGCGCATACAGAGAGAAATTGAGGATCGGCGACTGGGGTTGGAGAGAACACTTTCATAGCTACAATTTTCACATATAAATTGATAAAATCCAAGCTAGGGTGAAGGAGATATTGGGAGTTGAAGTCAGTGCTTACAGACTTAAGGGCAGTAAGTGACCCGCTTACATAGTGGTTACATAGCTATATCTTATGCAATTTGATAGATTTTTGGCTCAAAATTTTCAGGAGTGTATATAGTTATGTCACAAGACTATGTGCAAATATTTTGTGGCAATAGGATTTTGGATTTGTGAGATATAAGGAAAATAGTACTCGGGTGTCTTTGAGCTAGGGTTTTAAGCACCTGCTAGGGGTTTTGAGATATCAGACGATCCGAAATGAATTTACGATTTATTCTTTCTTGTGGTGAAACTTAAGAGGATTATCTATACTCTGAACTAAATTTCATAGAAATTGAACGGTTGGATCAAGAGTTATTGGACTCTAAAGTTCAGCAAGAAATTAGTCCTTGCGAGTGAATAAAGTTTTGAAGGGTTTTTTTTGTGGAAATTTGAACCCTTTTATATACATAACTTTGTACAAATTTATATACATAACTTCTCTTTTGTGAGATTTTTATATTATTTGTCCTTTTTACTGAGGACAAATCACTTGTTGGTTTTTGCCATCAAATTTCAAATAAACTTTCCACAGCCAGGTTTCCGGTGTATTCCCAGATAGAAAGCCACGTCATACGACAACGGTCCCTATTGTAGCTGGAGAAATTTGTTTTCTAACATTTTGTCTTCTTTGACAGTCCTATTCTTTATTTTGTAGTTGTATCATTTCTTTGGACAATGTTGACCACTGTGCTTAGGTTTTCCACAATATAAATATAATCCTCCTTGACAGCGCCGAATCTTTTCTTCTTCAATAAGAGGTTTAAAATATACCGCATTAATTTGTGGTAGACTCTGGGACTTCCATGCTACTTGGACCAAACCTAGTGTAGATGCCAAACGCCATTATGCTGACGTGGTATGGATAACAATCGTTGCGTCTATGGTTACATGTCTTCTACTTCCGAATGTACGTTTTGTGAGGATGTTGATGTTGCCATTGAATAATAATGTTGAGGCTTCCTTGTATGACTCTAGAATCAAAACTCAAAAAGTCAATTGTCACACTTCACAGCAAAATCAATTGCTTGACTCAATATTTAAGGATTGGATAAATTGAGCATTAATTTTTTTAGCTCATATTATAATCCGTAGAAAAATTGGCTAATGAATGCAGGATCATCCTACTTGATATCAGTCGCTAGTTGTCAAAATTGTGAAGCATAAAATGACACTGATTGATTGCCTTATCGTAGGATGCGAATCTTGTTGGTGGCAATACGGATTGCATCATGTTCTCCATACATAGATCAAAATTCTGATAAAAATGCCTCCAAATTATCCAATATTAGATCAATGTTATGATATTCTATAGGACCTCTTACACATGTCTAATTTGCAAGACATGTATCAAACGTGCATGACAAGTTTTTCACATATGCGCCACGTATTTGGCTTGTTCAACAAGCTACCAACATGTGCGACACATGGGTAGCTTGTTCCATAAGCTACCAATATGTGTGCCATTTAGCTAGCTTATTGACTAAGTTCCTAACCTATCAATCATCTATAGACATGTATAAAGGTGATTCCATATCTATAAAGCTTTTAGAAAGCTTCTTTATCAGATATTATCAAATCAATTTATTTCATCTACTTCTATTAGATAATTTCTATAATAAATCTTATGTTCATGACAATAGGTTCTATTGGTCCTTGAAAAAGTCGCCTATGGTCTTGAGCTAATTCTTCCATTCTTGAAATATTCCATTCAAAGATATGATCTTTATTATGGCTTTTAAAACATCCTCCAAATAAAATCTTAGGACTAAAAGGATTCATCTTTCCAATTTCAAGCAATATCACTAAAACTCGAGTATTGAAATCGAGACTTATATGGTTGGATCTTACTCCTAATGGCTCCAACTAAGGTCATACTTGGTACTGAAATGTGTTTTCCTCACTTTACTTAATAGAAGGTTGTAAAAACTAAACTAATTCATTTGAAGCTTGTGTGGCAAACAAATCTCACGAGTCTTGTTCTTTAGATATTTGGAGGTTTGATATGGTAACTAACTTACTTCTACCACTCTATTCTATCTTGGAACAGACAACTACATCTTCATGAAGGCTTTAGTTTAACTCTCCCCCTCCTTATGAGTATTCCTTCAATCCAATCTTCACTAAAAAATTATCATTGAATATGTTTGGATTTGTAGGGATAGAATTGATGAAATTTGTGTACCTTTTGAGGCACATTTGCGAGATTTGTGGCCGGTTCCTATGTATGCTCATTAATGTCATAGCCTCGCCAATGAAGAAGATATTTTAATTTGTCCCACTTTTGTCGTGAATCAAGTATCTTTTCAACCTAGTATTCTTTATGGTCTTCAATTTCAATACTAAGCGGCAATTGTTGTATCCTTTTTGAAATATGTGACACTCTATAAGGTTCTATAAGAAAGATATGAAAAATTGGATGTACCTTCATAGCAAATGGTAATTCTAAGCAATATGCCATTGGATTGATTTGCTTCTGGATAGAAAATGTTCTCAACCTTTGATAGTCCAACTTATTACATGGCCGCTTAGTCTTGATATTCTATCAAAGAAATCATACCTTATCTCTAATATGAAAAGCATGCAATTTATTCCTAAATTTGTTTACAAATGCCTTATAAGCATCTTGAGCTGCTTGTAATTGAAGCTTCAAAGTTGTTTGATATTGCAATAGCTGCTATGCAAATCCTTTAGCTGCTAGATTGTTGTTCTTTGACGTGCTCTATAAATCAAGCTTAAGATGATATCCATAGTTAAAATAAAATAATATTTGTTGAATTGAAGTATAAATAATATTATTATATACAAATTTTGTTAATGATAGATACAAAATCTAATCATCTTATTGATAATTAATACTACATTGTAAATATTGATCCAAAACTTGATTAATTCATTTTATTTGGCCATCAGTTTGAAGATCAAAAGTTGAAGAAAGTTTAATATCCATCTTTAATATTTAAAAAAGATACTTCTACAACTTAGATATGAATTGGAATCCTCGATCAGATACGATATCATTTTGTAGGCTATGATACAGATATATATTGTCAAAAAATAGTCTTGTCATTTTTTCACTAGATGCAATATTTTTGAAGGGATGAAATGAGCCATCTTTGTGAGCTAATCACCTACCACAAAGATGTTGTCCAATGAGTTAGATGGCGATAGATTTGTAATGAAATCCATTAAGAAAGAGGATCATAACTATCTTAGAACAGGCAAGGATTGTAAAAGTCTATAAGGGCGATGTCAATAAATTTTGGATCTTAAATAGATGTCACAAGAGAACACAAAGTCCTTCATTGCCTTTCACATTTCAAGAAATAAGTTCTAAGGTCTTATTAAATCTAAAGTGATCCACAGTAGGAAAGTCATGACGAGATTGAAAAATCCGCAGTCGTGTTGGTCCTTCTGGAATGTACAAATATTCTTCAAAATACAAAAGGTCTTGCTTATATTTAAACTTTTTAACATTTTTTTTCGAGCAATGCTTAACATCAAGGGCCAAAGCATCATTAGTGGTTGCAATTTGCACTTCATTGAGGAAATTAGGATCAATAGGTGCTGATGTAATAGTGGTGCAAAGATGAAATTATTCTAGTTTCAACAAAGTTGTATATTGTTGATCAAACACTTCTTCTCCTATCCTTGATACAAGATAGGATCTCCTCGATAGAGCATTAGACAATCCTTATTGCTTCCCAGGCTGATAAATGATGACAAAGTTAAATTGAGATAGCAACATATTCTATTGAGCTTGGCAGCGATTAAGAATCTGAAAGCTATAATACAAGTACCAAAAGACATCCGAAGCAACTTCAAAATAGGGATATGGGATGGATACTTGTGATCTGAAGATAAGAGAATGATATCTCAGGCACTATCAACAAAGTCCATTCTTGACTCCTTATCTCATAAAAGAAGGATCGAGGTTAGTTCTAAAGAGAGAGCAAATGTTTTCATGAGACAGATACATCCCACCCAGCTTGGCTACATATGCCATTGTGAGACACCAGAGGACATCATCGTAGGTGTTGTATAATACATCTGATACTTCTTTTCTTACAGATTAAGAGGTTTAAATCGTACTGTATCAAATTAAATATCTTTTACTTGTAAGTATGAATTTGAAATGCTTGTTGATGTAGCAGGGATATGTCGGATTGTGTATTGTCTTGTTGAAGTCCATGAACGTTGATCTTGTCAACATGGAAATAATCGATTATCATATTTTATGACTTATCTAATGGCTTCATTGAGTAATTATGGATTCAAAAATGACAATAACAAATCCTTCATATCATCTCTTAATCTCCAATAAAATTGGCTCATTAACGCTTCTTTATCCCAATTGATGTCGCATGCTAATTGCCTAAAATTAGATGTATAGACTGATATAGAGCCCGCTGTTGTGTTGTAACACGTTTATATAGTGAAAAGTATGAAAAAAGATAAATTCTACTTAATATTTAGTTATCTTGGATTATTAGAAACTTAAGGTACTTAAGAAAAGATTTATAAAAGCCTCTTAGATTAATTCTTGCTCTAATAGCTAAAAAATAAAAAGTTACTTATTAAAATTTTCTTTTAGATTGTAGAAATTAGTTCATTGCTTTTAAAAAAGCCATAAGTTAATTAAAAAAAATAGGATAATAGAAATAAAAAGTTAATATGGTAGATACCAAGGTTGAGTTGAGGATAGGATTAAGTTTTAAAATCCTTAAAATAAGTTAGATCAATACCCAGAGGATGAGCGGATATGAGATAGGGTCGAAATCAGACC
Source organism: Physcomitrellopsis africana (assembly GCA_036785485.1). Lineage (NCBI taxonomy): Eukaryota > Viridiplantae > Streptophyta > Bryopsida > Funariales > Funariaceae > Physcomitrellopsis > Physcomitrellopsis africana. Next base: position 166,094 of record JAWRVF010000643.1, read on the forward strand.
TTCAGCCACGTAAACAATAATTGAAGGCATGTGTTTGTGACATTCAAAGATCGGCAACTAGAGTTGGATAGCCAGCTTGAAGGAGGTTCTAGGGGCGTTTAGCTTGTTACCATAGGATTTTGAAGGACTTAGCAATTGCTATTCAAAGTCAAGGTTTGTATTGGTATTTTGGATTTTATATAAGACAATGATGGCTTGCATTGTTGAGCAATTCGTGCAATCTGTGTAGCATCTATAGTTCAAAATTTGGTATTGTCTAGATTATTGGATGTGCTAAGTGCATACAAAAATTTGTATTAATTTTACAATGCAATCAGGAGATATTTGAGCTTTGATGCAAAGGGTTGTCAGAAATTGGCAATTTAGGGTTAGATAGGGTTTCTATGATAACTAAAGATCCACCAATTGGATCAATGTAAATTTTGGTATGGTGATAGAAAATTTATAGATTGAGCTATATACTAAGTTTGAATTGAAGTAATGGTGGAAGAAGGAGAAATCACCACTGGAGTTTCTACATCAATCTTCAAGTTGGCGGCCGAGTGTCATTAGTGCGCTTTTTCAGCGTTTTCTTGGAATTTGTAAGTTGGATTGAGCTAAATTTTTCTAAGCATATAAAATGCTTATACTAGCATTTTTGTGCAAAATTTCACACTAAATGGATAGTCAGATTAAAAGTTATAGCTTGTCAAAGCTCACTAATTAGGATTAGGGCTTACAAACGAAAATAAAAAATTGCTTAATTATAAAAGAAACAAGAAAATTGGAGTATATGTATAGTTGATGTTACTAAGAGGAATGTTTTTAAATACTTTTGAATTGAACTTTGAATCATATTCTTCATATATGGGTGAAACCTATTAGGATTTTTTGATTATTTTCAAATACAATTTTACCTTCTACAGCCAGGTGCCCGGTGCATTCCCAAACAAGACAATATGTAATACAACACCACCCCTTGACGTTGTTGTAATAGAGAGAATTTGCCTTAAAAAAGCGTTGGACTTCTGATTGCCACTAATTACTCAATCAAGATCCAAGTATAATAAAATCTCTAAATTTATATAAAATATTTCTTCATATGGCTATTATATCTAATACATAAGTCTTTTTTTTCTTCAAAACTTTGTGAGGAAGGAATTCTACATATGTTGGTCTTTGAATTTTCAAAGTATAACAAATATTCTAAAACTCTCATTTCTTTGTAAAAAAAAGAATTTTTTCTAAACTTCAACAATTCATAACTTTTAATCCAACCATCCAAACCTACTCAAAATTTACATGAAGTACTGATGTATTTTTAACAATTATCACAACAAATTTTAATTGTTGATTCATTACCGATCTTTAGATATCACCAAAATCCTAGCAATAGCTTCAAACCCTTGTGTACAAACACCCATGTATTAAATTCTTCATATCTCACAAATTAAAATTTTAAATACTATAAAAATTTGATATATAGCTTTTTAACATAATAATACACCTTTTTAAAAAAATTTAGATACAAATTCATCTAAAAACTCAAGATATGGCAAATCCCATCACTATCAATAAAACAACCTACTTACTCCCTCGGAATTCAATCTACTATCTTTGATTCCCAATATCTCCTTCTTTAAAACTCTAAATGTAGTAATTCTTCCACATCAATATTTTCTTCTTCAAAACTCCAAATGTAGTAATTTTTCCATATCAAGTGTAGATCTTGAAATCACCTCTCTAGTTGCACCTCCCAATCTCCAAAATCTTTCATACAACTCCTTGAATCCTCAAAAGAGTGACAATAGATATTATTTATATACCTTAACTTCAAGTGCCTACTCCTTCTTCATAAAAATTCTAAATCTTTCAATTTTTATACCAAAATCATAGTACAAAAAATAAGATTTTTTAATCCTAATCTCTAATTTTTGAATGTCTTCCTCAAAGTCGCCAAAATCCTTATTCTTGTTGTAGGCAGCCTCCTCAAAACCTATTGGGCATGACCATTGACCAATAGGAATGAAGAACTTCACCCCTTGTCTTCATTCACCCTCATTTTATCTTCATCCTTCCAAATAGGCTTCTTTGCAGTTTAATTATTCTTCTTTGAACTCCAATTGCCTCTCAAGGCTTTATACTAAATATTTAGGTTCTATGTAATTTAAAAGCCATAATTAAACTAAATAAAAATCTAAAAATCTAAGCAAACTCTCTTTAATTGATTTTACTAACCATTCTAATACATATCTAAACCTATAAACACATTATGCATTTTGAGTGGATTTTACATACTGTAAGCAATTACAGTACTACAACGTAATGCTACGATCTTAGTTGTTGTCTATTGAGCCTTGTCATATTCTCCAAATGCTTCCGCAAATGCTTCCATGAAAACTTCAAAGTTGCTCAGAATTAGTGATCTTTTTTCAAACAAGGGAGCAAACCATGATAGTGCTTGTTCCGTAAGCAAGGTGCCAATCAATCTAACCTATGATTCTTCTATTGGATAAGTATCAGGATATAGAACTATTATCAATCAAATTTGATTGACAAATCCTTGAAACTTTGAACGCGTACCATCATATTTCTTTAGAAGACTAACTCGATGCTCCTTACATTGTTGAATAGGTGGATTTTCTTAGCGTAGTATAGGTAGTACTACATCCTCAAGCACAGAAGTTGAGGGTGGATGCAATCTGGATTGTGATACTGTAATTGTTGTGTCGTTATAAAGTTTTGCAACAATCCCTTCAATCTCCACAGTCCTAGCAGATAAAGTAATAATAGCACTTATAATGGCATCTAACTTGGACTCAGAAGATTCAATCATACTAATGTCTTGACCTCCAACCATTCTAAGAGAGAAAAAAAATGAATCTTTAAGAAGACAATATTGGTTTAGAAGAAGGTAATCCGCAACCTCTAAAATGCTCTAAGACCTTTAAGGAGAGGGATGATCCACTCTCTCACAAGAGAGACAAAGCTCTAATATTTTGATGAAAAAAATATCAATTTAGAGGAGGATAATCCGCAACCTCTAAAGTACTAGTATACCTTCGGGTAGAGGGATAATCTACTCTCTAACAAGAAAGATCCAACTCTCATATTGAAAATGAGATCAGTCTCGATAAACTGTCAAGGACATAAGAATACAAGAAAAGAGACTTGAAAATAGAACAAGGTTTCCAAAAGAAACCAACAAAAACTTGAATTAAACAGATGAGTACATGAACAATATCAAGAAAGGTGAGTTAAAACTCTAAGAGATGCATTGTTGAGACTGAAAAACTCTTTAGTCTCGACCCTTATATATACTCTTGTCTTGGATACTTCCTGAGCGGCTACTATTAAACTAAGAAGCTTTTCAAGTAGCTTCTACCAATTGGGAAGCCTCTTGAGCTCCTTCCACTAATTGGGAAGCTATTTGAACTCCTTCCACTAACTAAAAAACTTCTCAACCGATTTTTACCAACTAGGAAGCTTCTCAACCGACTTTCATTAATTCAAGAAGCTTCTAGAATGTTCTAGAAGGTTCTGTGAACCTCTGAAGTGTATGTCCCTAACACTCTATTCAAAAAAATTATTTTTATGTTCATTTGGTACATTTCTAAGTCTATTATTATTCTAATATTATAATGGTTTTAATCAAGGTGAATTTATTAAAAGATTTAAATATTTCATTAAACTAATAATACCAAGTACATATTTTCAAGATATTTTTTTATTAATTTTATCTTATATCTTAATATTATATTAAATATATCTTGTCTTATACAAAATACCTATTTAGAATCAAAACTTATACAATTAGGATATAATTGAAGTAACTTCAATATTCCATTATTAATAAGAATTTTTTTTATAGTCCTTTTTATATTTATTTATTTATTTATTTTTCTAATCATAAAATATATGAATATATAATGTCAAATATATCAATATAATTTATCTTAATGATATTGATATATTCTTAGAAATATGTACTTGATATTATTATTATTTTTTTTTTTCCAAGAAAATCACTATTAATTATTATTATTATTATCATAAATAAGCAATATTCTATAGGTGTATGCTATTAGTTGCTTTTATAATAATTGAGTTTTTTTTTAGAATTAAAAATTATTGATCTCTTATATAATAAGCAAGTCTTGTTCTTGATATCTTTTTATAGTACTCTTGTAAAACCTAATTTTTTTCTTAATCCAACTTTGTCTTGTATAATGCTTTTATTCTACTTTTGACCTAACTATTTCTTGTTGTAGATTTAGTTCTAATATTTCTGTGCTATCTCTAGTTGTTGTTCTTACAAAGATTGTCAAAATCCTAATAAGAGAAACAAGAGTGATTTAAATGAGTCAAGAGCATTAGAGGGGTAGATTACAAAGCAATTTACATTAGAAAAATAGCATGCAAAAACAAACAATTGATTACAAAAGGTCAAAGAAAAGACTAAAAAACTGCTAATTGTAATTTAGAGAAGGGTGTTTTGTATCAATAAGGTTGGAAGAGAATGGAGAAGTAGAAGAGGCAGCAGTCTACAGACAAAATGAAGGACAAAGCTGGCATGGAGGACACATATCCAAGCCCTAAATTGGAGTTTACTTCTTTGTGAATGATACTCCAATACTTTAAGCTACATCTAAGACGCTGAGAGGAGCTATTGGTTACTATGAGAGCAACACACTAGAACTCAGTCACTAGGAGGCAAGTATCTATACACTACATCTTCTTCTGGAAAGTTCACATCTGCAGAATAGGCCATGAACTTTCTACAGGAGGTCAAATGAACTGCTTTTGCTTCCTCTAGATTGAGGCAAAGTATGTGAATTTTTTAATCCTTTATACCAGATATCCTCAGTAAGTGTTTGATTTCGCTGGCTTGCAGTACTACTTTGTACCTTTACCTTGATGTGCACAGTTACAGTCTCAACGTTCATAGTCATCTGCTTTTTCTTCAATCAGGATGAACTACTGCCGAAGCAATCAACCTTGGATTGGGTGGCAAATCAGAGTACCATCTTTTCTGGCGTTTGGTTCAGAAGTCTACTCAAGGGTAAGTTCGATCTACAAATATGGGATAATGTGAAGGAGCTTGTGGACTTAAATTCTCATTTAATGTATGGCAATCGGTTTGATATGATCTTGATTTCGCCATCAACATGGAGGTGATATAAATAATTTGACTGATGTGACTTTTGAATGCCATCTGCTGGACTTATTTTACTTCTCAGAAGTGAGTGGAATTTTAGAAATTATCTACACGGACGTTAATAAACATATTTCCAACAACATTTCTGCAAGATTTGTTATGTAAACCTCAATCGATACATGCTTGTCTAGATTGATTTTGAGGCCTTGCACAGCTTGAGATTGTGCACCGCTGGAGCTACAGCATTGTTAGTAGAGGTTTTGCTGGCTGGAAGCCGCCTGCAACTGCCTTCTTAAGCTGGAATACTCAACTCCCCTTTCAGGCGGTTACCGAAGGCCCATCACAGGGTCGAGAAGTTACGCAAACATTTTGACTCTGAAACCTAGATTGGTCTAACGAAGAAAATCCGACGCGTGGGTAAGCCATTGGGAGATCAACCTAAATTTAAAAGATAAAACGATGTTCGCTGTGCACTTCAAGGATCTAGGCGGACCACGAGGAACTCCTCAGTTAGTTGCTTCAGTCACGGGTTCCGGCATTGCTAGTGCATCAACGAAGACTTGCCGAATTTGAAGCAACATTAGCATCATTCTATCGAGTGTCTCGGCCTAGCAAAATCAACTGGAGAACATTGTTTGATGGGTGATTGCATGCATCACGCTAGTCACCTACATTTTCATAATTCCAAAAAGACTCAACAATCAGATTAGTGAAGGGGAGGTGGCTAGAAAAATACCCATGTATCTCGCGCAGTATTCGACACAAAATGACGGTAGAATGAGTTGCAGTGCGCCCCTTTACAAGGACATAATTCTGAACTTCATACAGTGCAAAAGGCCGATGTTTCAGGAAGATTTGTGAAAACAAGCTTAGGCGTGGGGGGGGGGTTTTATTGTTAAATATCCATAAGGCTATTAGCATGTGCTACCATGATTTTAGGAAGTAGCCCATCGTAAGGAGGGATTGCGGCGGAGTCCATGTGTTGCTCAGATTTTGACTCTTAAAATATTGACTTTCAGTTTCATTTAAAGTCACTCGTGAGAGTTGAACCTCGGGACCTTGCTGGATAATGGCGACACATCAGCCCCACACACGTAATCGATGAATCGAAAACTCCTGTTAGTCCGGTTGCCACGTAAGTCCTGTCAAACGTACAGAGCACAGACAGACGGACAGACGGCGGTGGTGAGATTGGGTGACCACGTCAACAATCAAAGAAGGGGCACACAAAACCTACCACCAACGCATGAACTTCGCGACGCATGAGCTGATGTGGGCTTGGCCACACTGGGCAAACAGAGCAACGCATTGACTCCTGATTTTTTGGTGACTTGACGTGCCTTGGTGCCATGACTATCTGGTGCATCCGAGAAACATCAGAATGATGAGTTATTAGAAATCTTCAATTAAAGGGCAGCAAGCATTCGAGCAGCTCCGAAACATCCGATCTCGTTTTCCATTCACTACTCATCAGCAAGGTTTATTTAGCATGTCGTGCAGCAACCGCAACGGTATTCCGATGCAAACCTGCCATGAAAGAGATGAGAGTCATCGGAAACGATTACAAAAAGCGAATAATTTTGCTTATTTCTAGGATGGCTGGCAGCTCGGACACCTCAGAAAAGCACCGATTTCGCACCTGCGACTTGCGATGACTTCGACACAGATTTCCTGTTTGCTACTAGTCATTAAGGAGGAGGTTCATTCTAGAAGCAGAACTCAACTCCACGGTGCTTCCAGATCACCGAAACAATGTGGGTCATACTGTAACGGCACGTACTCAAGCATTCTAATTCCATTCAATCGACAGCAGCATCGTGACAATGCACGGCAGTACAGTAACCAAATAGTGCACTCCCACCTGGCGGGTCAATAACGAACCAACAACTTCACTACAACTTTCCTGTCTGCTTCAACGAAACTCCCGGATATCCGAATCTACAGCGGTAATTGCTAAAATCCGAATTCTGTATTTGCTCTGCTTATTCGTCCGTCCACATCACCAAAGGTGACGAAAGCCACAGCCTCAAGGCTTCTACATGTAGGAACAGAAACCTTGGAGACATTCCTTACAAGGAAGTTATACCGCACTTTTCTTAGCAAATCCACGTTATCATAGAACATCCGCAAAGTTCCTCATCGTCTGTTTGAGGATGTAGATCTAGCAGTTTTGGTTCAAGTTGTTGGAGTGTCCATTCATGTTCCGGAAGTGGGTCCTGCTTTTCGCCAATTCCTGTACCCTTGGATCAAAGAAGAGGACATAAAGCGGATCCATTCTCCTCTCTTTCACGAACAGGAACCGTAGCTGTAGATTTTCACACGATGACTGAAAGCGGTGTGATGTAGCCGAACCCCAAAGCTCTGTGCGAGTACGTATTTGGTTTTCTAGCTTCTCCCTACTCCTTTCAACTGTATGTTTGATGAATCCTTTCCGCTATTCAGGCCTTGCGAGACTCACAAACACCACAACAAAAACGTATTTTGCGCTTTGCAGCATGAGCTTGTGCTTTCATTCATCAAAAATATTCCAAAGGATCACCCCCAATTGCTTTGTCGATTCCAAGTCAGGTACATCGTTGAATTTGTATTACGGGGAGCAATTCTTGAATCAAGAGTGCACCACTCTTTGTTGATTTTTCATGTGTGAAAACCAAATGGATAAAAGAGGAATATATTGACAAACCAAAACTGCATTTTACAGCAACCTCCGAGTCCACGATTGCTGACAGATTTTTGTTTTCCAAGGAATATGCAGCAGTTTGGTATCAACTGCCGTTGACAAGTCTACGAATGAGATTCACATTTTAGTTACTTTAGACATAAGACACAAGTATCAGGTTGATGGATCTTGATACACAACTTTACAGTATCAAACATATGATAGCCTTTCTTTCAAGTTTCTTCTTCTTTTCATTTTTAGCTTTGTTTGTTTATTTGTTGGGGGCCTTATTAAAAACTATATTCTTTTATTATCATCATTATTATTTATAATGAAAATTAATGTGCATAAGTTTTGAACTTTGCTGTCTTGTGATAAGGCTTCCTTGGCATTGGGAAATCATTGGGGGGGGGGGGACTCTCCTGAGAAAAACATAGCAAGCATCTCAAAGCCATGGCTACCATGTTGAGAAAACTCAGGCTGACCCTACACATTCCAGTGGGTGAGGGGATGACAAAGCTCATTACATTACACATTCAATTCCTGCTTCAAATTGACAGTCTCAGGAAGACCAAAGCAACATTTGTGTTCAATGAGCACAAGAGAAATAAAATAAAAGAATAAAAGGATCAGTTTGTCTGTATACTTTTGTTTTGTTTATTTTTAATTTTAAAAATAACTTCATTAGAAAAAAAATTCATGGGGTTTATTTATTTTTTATTTTTTATGCACGTTTATCAAGTAGTACAAAGACAAAAGTCAATTGTGGGAAGTCTGGCATCAATAAGTTGATGAGCTGCTTCATTTTTTGAGCTCAATTGTAGGGGTTTGAAGGTTCAACTTGTAGACCAAAAACTTTAGTCACTCTCAATTTTGGAGTTTCTATTGCAGGCTGAATGGACCTAAAAGTCTATCAAGATTTTCTCCATGTTGGTATAATTCTTGCATATTCTCAGTCAAAAGCTGTGGAACAGTAGATTTTGGCAGGTGCAGCCCCAAGTACAATCTCTGGGTGAAGGAGCATTTTCCAACTCCACTGCTGTACATTCTTGTTCTTATCCCAAGGTTATTGAAATATTATATATATATATATATATATATACACATACACACACACTCATTCACTCTTCTGACTTCCAACAAACATTATGTACTATCATTCAGATGGAGACAATGCAAAATTGAATTAAAGCTCAACCCATCAAGAATTAGACAGAAAAAGTGGAAAAGTACAAAATCAAAATGCAACATAGTCTTCAATTGAAGGGTGTGGAAGAAAGCTATGTATTTATTAATTTTAAATTATTATTAGTCCAAGAAGAGCTCAATACATAGTCCCTTCAAGCACATATTATTCAAACCTGAACTTTCTAAAACTGAAGGTATGAACATGGAAAGCTTGAGATTTATGTGATGGAAAAAAATGGCAGACTTCATATACTATGTCCGACAGCTCTAGACAATTCACCCCTCCATTTTCCAAGTGGTCTTAACAATTTTTAAAAAAAGTTTGTTGTAGTTTAAAAATAAAATAAAATAAAATAAAATGAATGAATGGTGTGTCATGATGTGAACTTGATATCAGACCAGAAAAGTAAAAGTAAACAGAACACAAGTTTTTATTGATGTTGTTATCTGATGCTAGCATATGTATGATATGAAAATTTTATTTTAGTTGAGTTATAAATGAAATTATATGGAGAGTGTAGGGAAAAAGGAAGGAAGAAAGAAAGAAGGATAAAAACAGGACCACATATCATTAAGAAAGTTTTAAGCAGTCTGGCTCTAACTTCGTCAGCAGGTGCTAGTGTGTTCTAGAGGATTCTAAAATAGCTGAGTAGAACAGGCTAGATTGCATGGAGAATGCAATCTAGGCTTGCTCGTGTGTGTGGGTGTGCAGCAGGAGGGAGTCTCACCGTCCAAAGGAGCTGGCCATGTGAGGTGGAGATCAGAAGGTCAAACGGCTGTAGCAAGGGGGATGGGAGGGGGTATGTATTCATGTGCTGCCAATTGTCACAAGGGCAAGAATCTCATAACAATGGAAAAGTTGTAGGATAGGTAGGTCCTCTCTGGCATTAGCCCTCTTTTTTTACAATGTTGCCGTGCACGTCAAGGATAGCTTGTTAACAATTCTGGATCCCCTCAACGTCTTTCTTTCTGTCACCGCAATTTTGGTTAAGCTCGCATCCCTCTCGCCGACTCCTCCTTGTCCATGACCTTCACTAAATTAAGGACCCCATACACATTCTCCCTTTCTCCCCGCCCCCCCGCGGAGAGTACGTGGGAACCTGCGAGGGCCCGAGTGAAGGTGCAATGAGCTTTTGATTGCAGGGGACCAAGTCGAGGCTTCGCTCTGGAGATAGAGCCTGGAGCTTTTTGGGATCACGTTTGCAGGCACCCAGCAGCAGCAGCAGCAGCCCATGTGGAAAGTCGCAAATGGAACAGGGATTCTGCATGAGAAGGATGTGTTACAGTAAAACGTTGTACAGGTTGGAACCAAGGTTTGGGTGGGTGCGCTGTGGTGAGCCTGTTGTCGTCAGAGGAGTTGGTGAAAAACCAGGCTCTTGGGTCAACTGCGTCAGCATCAGATTGTAACCGCATGGGGGTTTCGGGTGTAACGTTGTTTCCTGGTTCACCAAAGGCTTGCTTTTGTGTCATTTGTACTGCGCATTTGAGATGTTTGGAGTTGACGTGAGAGGAAAGTGGTCGGAGCCTGTGCATATGTGTCCAAATGCCGCAGCAACCGAAAGGCGCTTACAGTTGACCACCGGAGGCATGATTCTGGATTAATGAAGTCTGTATTTGCCTCATGCACATTGACCAGGTCTTTAGATCGACCAAAGAACACCTGGACGAGAAGTTGGTGAATTTATTAAAAGTCAACAGGTTTGGCGAAGGTCGGTGCAGCTTAAGGTTCGAGCAACCAGCAGGGAATAGGGTTACGCAATTCACATCTCCTCTACTGAGTGGATTTCCAGATCGATACACCACTGTGCAGGCTCACGTCAGGCTCAGGCACTCCCGCTCATATAGGTAGCTCTGAAGTGTAGTCCACGACGCTTTTGAAATGGAGAAATCTGAACGAGGAGCAAGATTGGATGCTGTGCTCTTGGCAGAAGATATTTGCCACCTCGTGTAAGAAGCAAGTGACCTATATTGATCATTGGTGCTGAAGCTTGATCAGTGGTGCGAGCAGTCGGATGGTGATTTGTGCTGACCCATCCAACATACTCAAGAAGTTCTGATGATTTCAGTCTTGTTGTAATACTTGATTAAGGTTCTGGATTGAATAGAGGCTTCCATTTTTGGTTTGGCAGGGACACCAAAACGTGGACGCTACTCTTGTGATAGCAGTAATTTATGCTTCTCAATTCACCGATCTCATAGGGGTTGCATTTTGAATGTAATGGTCTACGACTGATTTCAGGATTTGCGTTCAAAACGAGAGTGGATTAGAAAATCGATATCCACAGCTTTGGCGTTGTGCTGTTCGAGCTAGTGACTGCAAACGTTTATGGTTCACAGAAGACCCAAAGAAGTCACGGCACGCACTTCTTGCTGAGCAGGAATCATACTTCTCAGGAACTGAGGTAATCAATGGCCTCCAACCTGAACTTCTTCAATTCCTGTCTATGATGCAGTCTCCACCAGTCTGTAATTCTTATTCCCACTCACCTGTCGACACCGTCGACTTCATCCATGTATCAGTTACATTATCCACCTTTGACTTCACGTCAACCTGCGTAGGTTTATGTGGTGTGAGGATGCTATAGCGCTTGCTCATGTGATCTCTTCAGCTTCTGCTTCGCATTGTGGATCCAATACTTCAACGTCTTGGGTGTTACACCTGGAGCAAGGCAACGGTCATTTCTTGTGTGAGTGGCGCTTGACAGATACGTGAGAAGTTATCAGAGAATACTGATCATTCCAAGTTGACGAGAAAGGGAAAGTTGCATTTGGGAGGTTGTTACCGATATCTTTGCAGACTGCGGTGATACTTTCTTTACGCTGGCCAACGATTGTCCATCCAGCGTGCTCAGCGTAAGATTTCATCTTCTCTCGTTGTTCATCGGTCAACTGCGTCCGTTTCCTTTTAGGCTTTCCTGGGTGTGATCCATTCTGAGCCTGCTGATTTGGTGCAGAGATTCTGTCTACTTGGAGCAGGTTGCTTTGGTTGTGGAGGTGGGAAGGGGACTGCTGTAATTGAGCCCTTCTTCGATGCTCTTTATTCATGACAGGGCTTACCTTGGACAATCAAGCTTCCGGCTGTGTTGCTGGGCTCGATAGCGCGGCGGACAGACGAAAGTAGCTGATTATGATCATGTGTTTGCTGCAAGCACTGCCAGGAAGTAGCCGATTATTACACAAACTGGATCCGCCCAGTGATCCGCCTGATACCAGTGGTCCCTCCAGCCCTAAGTGGGCGGGGGTGCGCCCAGGTTCGGCCACGGAGGTTTCCTTGATGGTGTCTGCACTCAGGCAAGCCGGCGTTGCAAGGCCTGATCAGGCTTTTTCCGAATCACCACATCCCGAAAACATCCCACCAGATGCAGCAATTACAGGTCGGAAGCGGCACCGAGATAGCCCTACTCGGGAGCTGGTAAGCCATGCTAAAACGAGGTCTGAGCAGGCACCAAGCATGCTCAGCACAAAACATGAAGCAAGCGCCAGTATCAGTGCTGAGGAACAGAAAACAGGCGCAATAGCATACGTCAATGTAACGGAAGCAAGTGCGGTGACATGGGCTCCAGTACTTTTGGATGCTACTGGGGAGGACTCTGAGAGGTTTGGAACTCACAGCAGCAGTCCAAGCCTCACTCAAGACACTTTCGCAAGCCAGGATGTGGTTGGCAGGATTTTCGACATTAGCAGACCACTGCATTTGTCTCCTCCCACAAATGAAGGTACGCTACACCCAAATTTGCGCAAATATTTGCGCAAATTTAGCTGTCTCTGGCTCTAGACCAGAACTTGGTTATTGGAGCTGCATTCAGCAGTCATCAGGTGTTCGTCCAGTCAAGAACCTTCAAGATGTTCCTGTAGCTCAAAGTAATCCGTTCAATTTGTGATCACTGTACTGAGCATGAGAATTCTCAAAAGCTCACCAGCATCAGGAATTTTCTCAGTCCGTTAACTCTTGACACTTTAGATTTGCAACAGTTTTTTGTACAACATGCCGAGCGTTTTCGGGTCGTGTGGAATTTTGTGCGGTTAGTTCAGTTGTCTTCATCATGCGAATTCGCAAGCTTCTTGGCTCTTAATTTGCGCGGCTGAAGGGACTTTTTTAAGGTTAGGATGCCATGGGTGGTGGGACCCTGGATGCAGGAATCCAGGGTTAGACGTTTTTAAGCGTTAGGGTGTTCGCCACGGAGGGTTTATGAATGTAAAGTGTGCACGACACGACATTGCGTGCAAATCACTGTAACCGCTCTCGTGGTCGGTGAGACACCATGTCAATAATTAATTGTAATAACTGTAGTCTTTCCTTAAAATAATCGATTTTTTTCATTTAGTTTCCTAAGAGCTATGATATAGTGGGATTTGCGGTCAAGGTGAGGAGGTCAGGACTTGATTCTCATAAGTGTGCTGTAACAGATGCGCCTCGACCATGGGGTGGCAATTTGGAGCAATTGGATCAAGCTGGGATTGGGGATGACAGCCATCTACAGGGAACGAGGGAGGAGGGACCATCAGAGGGTCAACAATTACAAGTCCGACCTACGAAGAAACGAAGGTACCGCGGGGTGAGGCAGCGGCCCTGGGGGAAGTGGGCCGCCGAGATTCGTGATCCTCAGAAAGCAGCTCGAGTTTGGCTGGGGACCTTCAACACAGCCGAAGAGGCAGCGATGGCTTACGACAACGGTAAGAGGTTGCCCTTGTTGCTCATAATTGCAGATGGTATCAATTGATGACTTTTCTTTGTACCACAGGAATGTGGTTCTTCATGTATTTCTGTAACTGGTTTGCGTTCCTTGATACATGCAGCCGCCATTAGATTCAGAGGGTTAAGAGCGAAGCTCAATTTTCCCGACGGAATCATGCCTCCCACCGCTTCGGCAGTGGGTTCCACCACTGCTTCGCAGCTAGACTCTTCCTCTAACCCAATTTCTGCAACCACTCCTTCCACGTGCACTTCGTCCTCGCAATCCTCCGGTCATAGTACCCAACCAGCCCCTGTGAGCAGGAGTTTTCGTAGCATATCATCCGTAGCTAGAGCATCGGTACCTTTTCATCCCTCACCGTTAACTTCGGTTCCATCTCATCAGATGTCTAGTGTCACTGCAGCTCGAGACTTGTTTCCATTGCAAGCTCCAGAAGCTTCTGAACCTTATCCTAGATCTGCAGGTTTACTACAACCTGGTGGTGGTAGTAGTGGCAGCAACCAATCTGGTCCACATCAGGGTTTGAGGCCCTCCCAGCAACCCCTAATTTATCCCCAGTGGCCACGCCCACAATCTAGGAGTGATCAAAGCCTTGATCCTGTACAGCTACAGAACTTACAAACCTCAAGGCAATATCCGGAACTTACAAGCCCCACCCTGAACTTGGAACATGAGGATTTATATGCTGATGAACTTCATGACCCAATTTTATACTATGATCAGTACAGGTTGAATGCCCCGTTCTCTGTAGATTTTAGGAGATCAAACGTGGTATTTGATCCGGGAGGGCAAGGCTTCCCATCAAGTCAGCCTCAAGCTTTGCCAGTTGTAAACTATAACCTTAGCGTTAGCTCTGGTAATCCTAGCCCTTACATAGAATTGTCTTATGATCAGATTTTTGACCAACCTGAGGAGTTGCAATCAACTTTTCCAGAGATCGCTTCTCCAAGTGGAGAATTACCATTCGACCCTTTCCTAGATGACCCATATCTGGGCCAGAATTAGGGTTTCTGCGGAAAATAAATCAGATTTAGAAGCTTGTCAAATTGTGGATGTCTAAACAAAGGTTCCCTTCTTCATTCTTTTCAATGGTTAACAACACCTGGAAACCCAAACAGGTGACTGAAGATCTCGTCTCTTGGATTGAGTTGTAACTAGCTCTTCTGATGGGTAACAGAGAAGAGAAAAGTTCAATCTTGTTTCAAGGACAACTTTAATTAGAGATTTGAAGGTCCAGCACTAGTATGCAGGGCTTGTAGATACATGTACATGGAGACTTAAGCGGGCGATCATTAGAAATGCAAGATCGTGACATTTGGACAACCAGCTTTCTGTCTAGTTAAGTCCAAAATCACTAATTTTAGATATGGTTTCCACTTGAAAAGGATTTTCTGTCTTTTCGATCCACGAGCATTGATTCCACACGTGACATTACTTGTATTTGCAGGTTTCTAAAATGTCATATGCTCATCTGCATTTGGTTTTGCACAATTCGTTTATTCTGAAGTCAGGCATGCTCTCTATCAACACTTTATTAAAGCATCAGCTAAGGCTGATTAGGGAAAATCAAGCCCCTTCATTTGGGCGACGCTACAAGTCATGAATACGAGTTTAGTAGTTGGGAGGCTCGCTAAAAAAACACATTCTGTGCTTAGATGTATAAAGGAAAAAATTTGCCCAAATTTTGTACTCATCTTGCAACAACTCCAAAGGGTGATTGACACTCTCATTAGCTATGTTTGTTTCGACTCGATGAGCTCTATTTCTGTCCTGCAGCTCCTGTTTTTTATGGCAACCACACAGCCTTGAACTCATTTCCTGAGATGTACTTACGTGTTTCCTCTCACAATTTGTACATCGCTCGACGAAGAGAAGAGTGTTTTTAGGCTCTGGTGTTGCTCTAGACGAATACTTTTTAGTGAGATGCTCAGGGAAAGCTTGAGCGGCGATTACCAACACACTATTGATTTCTTCCATCTTCTCTGCCCTTGGAGTTCAACATTGAATGGTGGGGCTCTGCCAGGCCTCATTCAAGACAACTCACACCCCTCTGCCAGTCTAATTACGTGCATCTAGCCACAATATGTCAGCCCTAATGCAAAGCAAATGTTTTAATGTTTAAGTTTAATTCTGACACAGTCCAAAACTTAAATGTTAGATTTTTGAATGGGGGCGGAGAATTTAACACCTTTTTCAGCTATCGGAGCAAGTGTAAAGTGTTTGAAGAAGATAAAGACAAAAAAGAAATCTGGCAGATGATTAGTCATGTGCATGGCCTAGTTTTTTCCACAAACTTCGAGGAGTACTGAACCTGAATGAAATTTGCTTTATGCTTACCCAATCAAATCCTACCATTCCCATCTTGTGTTTTGTGATTCCATAAGCAAAATTTCTTCTAGGCCCCCACCATATCCAAGCCAACAGGGCAGCTATCCTATATAAGAATGGGATCAACATTTTATATATAGACAATTTATGTCACCTAGCAAAATTATCAATACATATGGCCTTTTTGAACATGAACAAAAATATATATATATATATATATATATATTATTATTATCCAAAAAATTGCATTTTACTATCCAAAAAATTGGATGTAAAGATACAAACTATTTCTATATTTAAGTAACTATCTTATCATTGATAATTTAAGAGAATTACATATCTCAATTGTCAAACAAATGTGATGTAAAGATATTTTGAGTAGGAATTTAATATCAAATTTTTCATTAGAATTAAAAATCTATATATCAAAAAAATTACAATCATGGCAATTACTAGCTTATAACTTAAGCATGATTAATATGATAAGTTTTACAAAGATTGTCCATATAATTAGTATAGTCAAGACTAAGAAAGACAATCCCATTAACATTAAAAGATTTTATGGATTTATTGTAGAGTTTTCTTTTGACCCACTTGCTTATAAATAGAATACTAGAGATGATTTAATGATACATTCAATCAAATTAGGTAGAACACTTTAAAGTGTATGTCAATTTGTTTGGAACCTAGCTCCAAAAAAAAATGGAGGGGGATGTTAGAACAAAATTTTATTTTTAATTAAAAGAATACATAATTTAAAATTAGAGTCTAAAAAGAAGCCATATTAATATGATTTATATAGTATGAAGGAGTAGTAGTTAATAAATAGAGAACAAAGATTAACACTAATCTCTTAGCCTTTTACTCCTATGCATAACTTAAATACTTGAATCTATCATGCATAGATTTTAGAAATGTCTTTAAACAAGAAAGATATAGGATCAAACCACTTCACTTCTTTACAAGATGATCACTAGCCTTTGATACTTGGAACTACAAAAATAAGTTTTTTTTATTGTAGAAGTTATTTATTTGAGATTAAATATATAATGTCTTCATTTTGATATTACAAATTTTATTTTATTTTAATTTTTTGATATAAAAGGTAGTAATATTTTTTGTTTATAAGATTTTAATTAATTGTATGATTTTGCTATTAGTAATAGTTTTAAAAATATTAATAAATATAACTTTCAAAATAATAAAGATAACATTAATAGATTTTTAAAAAATATATATTAATACATCTTATTTAATTTTTATGATTGGTATTATAAAAAATCTTATGTCAAAAAATTTAAATTAGAGTTTATTAACAAGAATATTTACTAAATTAAGTATAATCTTATCCAATTCCATTAGTCAATTTGACTTGATTAAGTTGACAAGATTAAAAAAATTGATACCCAGTTTGAAAAGGTGTTATCAACCATATAGGTTTTAAAATAAGAATACCTAAATATAAGGAGGGAAATAAGTACAATATAGCATAAAATAATTAAGAAACTTAGAAGAGCAATTTTGATTTTATCTAGTCTTTAGTTTGTAAAGAATTGTGTTTTTTGATACTGACAACAATTTTTAAAGAAAAAATAAGCATGTGATTTGTTTCTAAATTTTTTAATTTGATTATATGTTACTAAGATGTGGGAGTTGAAGGAAGTTAGTGATTTTGGAATTAGACAATTTTTCTTATGTTTATAAGAAGGACTAGATTTGTACAAAAAAAAAAAAAAAAAAAAAAAAAAAAAGAATAATATAAAAATGATTACATCTATGTGTTAAGAATATATCATGCTGTATAATTGTTGAAAATGTTGAGTTGTAGTCCAAAGATTAGAGATGCAAGTAGAATAAGTATTCTAAAGCTACTTAATTTTTAAACAAATTAGGATAGAAAGAAATAAAAAAACAACTCAATCTAGAAGATGATATTAAATAGTGTTATTTTAGGGCAAATGTAATTTTTTTTTCTTCCAAAGACTAGTTGGTAGCTATGGAATTTGTTCCAAACTATTAAAAATCTCTTAATGTGTTGATGAGATATTTTTTCAAGGCTTAGCCAAGTAAACATAATAAATTAAGAAAACTATTAGGTAGACACTTCTCCTTTTATTATGTGAATATTCTCTTGTATTAAATTTAATCAATAAAAAATAAAAAAATAAAAAAATAAAAAAATGCCATAACCTATTGCACACAAATCTTTTACTATAAATTTATTTTAAAACTTTTTAGTGTAAATAATAGTTTTACTGTGTGTATATGGAGGTTCATGGCATGGAAGGGGGGGAGATGTCTACACAATAGAAGAGAGGTATCCACATAGTAGTTCCATAAGTTAAATACAAAAGTCTTGAAGTTGATATATGTTGAAGAGATTTTGTACCTTAATAAAGTTTCACATTAAAGTTAAATATTATTCTAGCCTATATTATTTATTTTTTAAGCAATAAAAAAATATCAATTATATTTTATTATTAAAGTTTTTTAAATTTTATTATTAACCATTTGAATATAATTGTAATAATAAGGAATTAAATTAAAGATTCAATTTGTACATTACAATGTAATTTCATAATACAACCATTTTATTTATAATAGAATTATTAATTTTTATAAATCTTAGTAGTCAAAGAGTTAATAAAATTTACTAGTTTTATCTCAAATCTAATACAATCTTTTACAAAAAAAAGATTAAAAATAATAAGCAAGTAAAAATAATAAGCAACTAAAATAAATAAAAATTAAAATGTTATCAAGAGATCAAAATATTCCATAATGCAATTTGCAACCATTAATACTAGTAAGTCATATGATCATTGACTGAATTAAAATAAAATTACAACAATAAAAAAATAAAAAAATATTAAAGCTATCCAAATTTAACAACACATATTACGAATTTATTCTTATTGTATAAAGTAGTTGTAACTATGTACACCAATAAATGATTATTAGAGCATATAACATTTGCTTGAAAGATTCAAATTGATTATTTGCTATTATAGAGATACAAGATGACAAAAATAAATTTAAAAAATAAAAATAAATAAAAATATAAAAATAATTTTAATCTTAATTAGTAGAAGGCTTATATTTGCGACAAATTTAGAGAATTTTTTTGTTTAAGTGAAAAGACAAAAGATTGTAATTAGTCAAAGCTTATAATTAGTTAAAATCAAGAAACTTTCCTTGGTTGGTTTATGTTTGGAAAAATTGAGAGATTGAGAAGAAAAGATAAGCTAAAGTGCATTATTCTCTTATATGTCATGATTGGTATTGTTCCTTAAAAAGAGTGTTAGGTCTACCCTAAGAAGTGGTTTTTCCAAAACTTTAAGAAGATGTGTAAAAAACTTCTTATATATATATATATATATATATATTATAATTATCAAAATTAAGATATGACTTTTTATATTTATAATTATAATAGAATTTTTAAAAAAATCATATTATGTTATTTTTTTACTTTATACTATCTCCACAATTTTAAGGCTTCCAAAGAATAACTTTTTTTCACCAAGTAGGAGACTATCATAAGACTTTTGAATCACAATCTTTCAAAGTGGGTTCTTACATATAAAGACCTTTTTATAAAAATTGAGGCCTACAAATTAATATTTGGTCTTTTTGTAGTATAAGTTATAGTAGCGATTCTAAGATTTGGCATTAAAAAAATAACAATACTTTTAAAAATGAATATTTAGAAATATCTACTTCTTAATTGGTGAAAAATTAGAAGTTGCTTAATGTAAGTAATTGCTATAATCTTAAACATCTTATCTTATTATTTATTTAAATAAATAAGAATATATTTTTTAAATATTAAAAAAGTATTTAATAATAGATTCCTGGGTTGTTATTATTAAAATCACTGTAGCAAATATATCATTTTATAGATGTTTATTTTATTATTATTATTTTTTTATTGTCATGTGGTCATAGCATAAAAAAAGAACATATTAATACATTTAAAAAGTGTCTTTGAAATTTATTTCATGAAGTAAAAAAATTAAAAATTGTAAGAAAATTTATAATTCAAAATTATAATGTTTTAATAAACAGTAGAGCATTAAAAAAAAAAATGCAATTTCCCGAATTATATCATAATTAAAAATAAAAAGTTCCAAGTGAAAGACTTTTTGACTTTCCAAAGGTATTATCAAAATCGTCTAACACAACAAAGTCATAGTCTACCTTTCTTTCAATTATATTATGCTGTTATATGAAGATACAAGCTACATTGCTGTCACCAAATAACAAAATGAATCTTCAAATAGAACACACCAAACTCCTACAACTTTTGAAATGACTTTGAAACTCACAGCTTTATATAACCACACAATGAACTCAAAACAGAATGAAACGGAGCACATGATTTCCACGCAAAGATTCAATTGTGAACGAGTGATTCCAACATTCATGGGCATGGATCTTAAACCCACCATGCTGCCAAGGCAGTCATGGATTGGAGACGCAACGCCAGTGCGGAATGCCAAGACCGACAGAAGTCAGCACAGACAAGAACAAGGGTGGCGGTGCATCTGCCTTCGGTTGACTTTGACATGGCGTGGGATGAGGAAGGTGGGTCACAAAACGGAAGAAGTGTTGCAGATACCGAGGGAGTAGGTTTACGGTTCACTTGGTGCAGCGATCTGCTGAGATCTTCCAGTCACTTCTAGCCCGTGTAAGTTGGTTGGGTCGTGTTCTATCGTTACAGGTTGCAAGCTAATCATTCCCGGTCGATCCTCATGGTCAAACGCAACATTTGACTGATGATTAGATCTCTACACAGTTGCAGCCAGCACAGAATCCCTACGCTGCTCCAGATATTGATTCGAACGTTGCGCTTATGAACCTTACACTGTGGGTACTCACAGCTGCAGTAGTGGTAGATTCAATAAACTTCCACCTTCGATGTTATCTTATTTTTGTTGTCATGTTCTCCGAAAGCTAAGGCCGGAGTGAGGCTTCCATACAGTTTAGAAAGACCACCCCTGGACGTGGACACTGTTTTTAATTATCTCATGTGCATGGGAGTAGATTCATCCATTGATATACCCGCTCGGATGTGTACAGAACACCGGACTTGCATGCTTGAGCAGGACCAATCAGCCTTTGGATTATAAAAACCTGGAGTAGAGCTGATTGAATCATTTGCGCACCATAATGTAGAACTAATTGTGGGTTGCAGACTGGTATGAGCCTCAAGGTCAACAGTAGAGAAAAGTTCACCACCGTTTAGCTTTCGCAGGTTTCCTCAAGCACTCTTCCAAGCCTTGCGGCCATTGAGCGCTTGGTATAGTTTCGAAGGGGCCTTATAAAAGAAAAAACGTGACTTTATTGCGATAAGAGTCATGAACTATAATTGCGATCGACGAGGAGGATACGGCGACTCAGCGGAGGAGGCCGCGAACCTGTTCTTGGCAGTACCGAGCAGGAATCCGTGGCAGGTTGGCCCACTGAATCCAGTGATATCAGCGGGTCATCACACTGGAAACGTCACCAACTGCAATGCTGCCAGTGCAGCAGAAGCTGGGGCGGCCCAGGGAGCCATCCTATTTCAAGGCTTTCTTGGTGGCAGGGGCTATGGTGGATCCTTGCAGCCTAGCTCTGCAGCACTTCATGCCAGGTGCACATAATCATCTTCAGAGCATATGTGCCCCACCTCCTTGTGGATGTCGATGGTTACAACGATGATGTAAGGAACAGTGCCCAACAGTATCAGTACCGTTAACGACATTAATTGTTCAGGTGGGATCTCAACCCAGTTCAGCCCGGGGAGAATCAGACCTCCGGCAACCAGAGAGATGACCACGAACAAGCAAAGTGGGCGAATCAGAACGCAGCCTCTCGTCTGCGAGGACAACTGGATGAAGACGAGCTCTTGGGGTTCTCCATGGACCAGCGATCTGCTCAGCAAAACCTTCAAGCGAAATCAGGAACTTGCAGTGTGGTCTACAAGGAGTGCCAAAAGAACCAAGCACTCGACACTGCTAACCACTGTGTTGATGGTTGCGGGGAATTCATGCGGCGAGGTATACATTTCCAACATAACCATTGACAATTAGAAATTGTTCTTTTTCTTTTTTCTTTTACTCTTCCTCCAAAAAGGTCGATGTTTATGGCAATTCTTAAGCTGGATTTATGGAAGCAGCGCCTGTGAATGCACATGTAGGAAGAGAGGGACAAGAGGCCTTGCAATGCATGGCGTGTGGCTGTCACCGCAGCTACCACCGAAGTGTACTAGTTGGGGACAATGGCAAGGAACTGGATACTATTGGAGAAGTAGATGCAGTTCAGCCGCGAATTATCAACAATGATCTGCATCTCTCTTTAAGCAGAATTGAAACCGTTGCGCTCAACCTCATGGAGGCCACTGGGCGAGCTTTACCCCTACTTGCTGCAGATCATCCACCACGAGGGGGCGATGATCTTGCCACAAAGGAGCTTGACACTGTGATGAAAATTTCCATCGAAAATCTGGATCACATTTCGAAGGTGACGCTCTCCACTGTTGAATGCATTGGCATTTTACAGACAGCGGCGAGTACTCAACAAAGCGCGAGCTCTCGAGATCGTCCTAGTGTTCCAGATCATGGCCGATTGTCGTCCGAGGTAAGCCCTATCAGGACTAAAGAGCATCGAAGAAGGGCTCAATTACAGCAGTCCCCTTCCCACCTCCACAACCAAAGCAACCTGCTCCAAGTAGACAGAATCTCTGCACCAAATCAGCAGGCTCAGAATGGATCACACCCAGGAAAGCCTAAAAGGAAACGGACGCAGTTGACCGATGAACAACGAGAGAAGATGAAATCTTACGCTGAGCACGCTGGATGGACAATCGTTGGCCAGCGTAAAGAAAGTATCACCGCAGTCTGCAAAGATATCGGTAACAACCTCCCAAATGCAACTTTCCCTTTCTCGTCAACTTGGAATGATCAGTATTCTCTGATAACTTCTCACGTATCTGTCAAGCGCCACTCACACAAGAAATGACCGTTGCCTTGCTCCAGGTGTAACACCCAAGACGTTGAAGTATTGGATCCACAATGCGAAGCAGAAGCTGAAGAGATCACATGAGCAAGCGCTATAGCATCCTCACACCACATAAACCTACGCAGGTTGACGTGAAGTCAAAGGTGGATAATGTAACTGATACATGGATGAAGTCGACGGTGTCGACAGGTGAGTGGGAATAAGAAT
Organism: Physcomitrellopsis africana; assembly: GCA_036785485.1. Lineage (NCBI taxonomy): Eukaryota > Viridiplantae > Streptophyta > Bryopsida > Funariales > Funariaceae > Physcomitrellopsis > Physcomitrellopsis africana. Next base: position 189,309 of record JAWRVF010000643.1, read on the forward strand.
TACAGACTGGTGGAGACTGCATCATAGACAGGAATTGAAGAAGTTCAGGTTGGAGGCCATTGATTACCTCAGTTCCTGAGAAGTATGATTCCTGCTCAGCAGTGAGTGCGGTGCAGTGCCTTCTTTGGGTCTTCTGTCAAGTATAAAAAATTCCATCAGAAATCAACCTTTCACATTGACGCGTAGTTCACGAGGATGAAACAGTGTACAACAGTGCAACCCTCTGAAAAGCAATCAATTCTTTTCGTGCACTCTCCTTCCTTCAAGTAGGAGTTGAAGATCTCTCGTACTTTTGTGTTTGCACTCTGTTGTGAAGCCATCACACAAGGTCGGCTGCTTCTCCGAACACGGCTGAACTAACGGCACGTTTTCCGATCAGTAGCTCGAAGAGCACAACGCCGAAACTGTAGAAATCGATTTTCTCAGTTACTCTCTTTTTGAACGCATATCCTGCAATCAGTCATAGATCATCATAATCAAAATGCAAACCCCCATGAGACCGGTGAAAGACAGCATATATTACTGCTATCAAAAGAGTATCTTCCAAATATTGAAGTCCCCGCTTAAAATCAAACATGGTTTCATACTCTTTTCAAACCTTGCCCAAGTCTTAAAAACAAGATAAAAATCATCGGCACTTTCTAAGTATGCTGGATGGGTCAGCACAAAACACCATGTTGCTGCTTGCACTGCAATTTTTGTAATGCATGTCCCATGTGAGGGTGTCTGACTTGCTACAGACCAGAAAATCTTCCAAGCTGCCGCTGGGCACATATTCGCAGTCTTGTTTCCTGCAAAAGCACAAGAGCTTCATGATAAGCTGGTGCCGGTTGGTTGCGAACACCCTCCCCTGAGTAGCTGGATCACCACTAGGGTAGTCAGATCAGATCTGTAAGGATTGAAGTCTAGATTCTGCATGAAAAATGAATCTTTTATTGTGAACGAATGTGAAGTATTAAGTACAAGTTAGCTCAACCTTGAAGCAGTCGTCAAGGCGTCTTTTAGCTGATTAACACCTTAAAGTTTCTGGATAACCACTGATTTACCCTTGCTGAGTTTAGCAGGCTCCGAGTAGATTGACTTCGTCTAAATTCATAATCTTGTGCTTGTACCTTGATTTTACATAATGAGCTTCAAATTGTTAACTAGTACTCATCCAGAAAAAGTGGGCAGCCCAAGGTGTGCTTCCTTCCTCAGGCTCTGCTCCAGTTGGACTATCCCTCTCTTTCTTTTCTTTGCATGAAACGTTGTGCTGACATGCCTAGAACCTGCCTCTTTTCTTTACCTATATGTGTAGTTCAAGAAGGTTTTGGCTCATGTGGTTGGAGGGGGAGTAGAAGAGCATTTATTTTCCATTGCCCTAATGTAATGCAAATTTGCATTGTTGTGCTTAATCAAACTTCAAAATCATGGTTGAAATCAAGTTTAAATTTGTGTAAAGTTGAGTACAGATAATAATGTTAGGCCAAAGTCAATGTTAAGGTTAATAAAGACCAAGCTGGATTTGTTATCCCACTTTAGCAAAGAGGAGTGGAAGGCAGCGCCCCTCTTATAGCATGATATATTTTATTTGGTGCACATATAGGGTATTACTTTAGATAGTTTTTCAGAGTATTAACAGTTTCTAGAGTATTAACAGTTCTTCGTCCAGTAGAAATTTTTAAGTTTAAAATTTTTTAATATTTTTTCAAAAAAACACAATGTGAAGTTAATTGTAACATATATTATAAACAATTGTAGGAAAAAAAACACTCTAAGTTTTGATGAGATTATATTAATCCTAAAACATTATTCTCAACTTTTATAAATTTCTAATGTCCTTTAAAAAATATGTTAATTTTTTTATTTTTAATAAATATATTTTTAATTAAAATATCTATATCTATATATATATAGTTTTTTTTGTATAATATATAATTATTAGTCACTACTTAACATATTTTCAAACTTTCTCACAATCTTATAATCTTAAAGAATGTCTTTTGCATATATATATATATATATATATATATAGTGTGTATAATAATATATTTTTGATGGTTTTTAGTTTCTTTTATTTTAGTATATTAAAATGTTAATGATTTTTTTATCATTTTTATATTAAAAATACTGAAAGTGGTTATTAAAATTTTATTTAAAGCTTAAAAATATTATTTATATATTTATTATTTATTATTTATTTTTAGTTTAGGATTTTTTATTATATATTATGATGTAAACTTATGTACTTAAGAATTCTTTTTAATCAAAGTTTTATATTTATTTTATATTTATTTTAAAATTTAGAAATATTTTTTTATTACATAATATAATTATATATTATCTTATATATTTTATTTTATTTTATTTTATTTTATTTTTTAGTACTTAAAATATAATCAGAATTTTAAAATTTTCAAAGTATATTATGGATAGGTATAAAAATATTTTATTAGTGTAAATTCCTTCTTTTAGTCCTATTAGTTTAAAAGATTTTTTAATTTTTTATATGAATATAAAATATTTATATAATTATATTTTAAATTATATTATTAAAATCATATTTTTTTAAATCTTTGATGGTAATAAATTACTTAATCATAAAGCACATAAGCTAGAAAATTATCAAAAATATCTTATATAATCAAAGATTTAAAAAAAAAGATTGTCTTACTAGATTTGTTACTTGTCAATTAACTTTGTTTTTGCATATTGATTAAGTAATTTATTACCATCCTAATTACTCTAAAAAAAGTAGTAATATTCTACATAATTTTATTATTTTATAGTTAAAATATAATACTTTGGAAGAGTATGAGAGATTGTAATTAAATGGTTAAATTAAAAATAAGTAATATTTTAAAGATAATTTTTTGATTCTTAAACATATCAAATATTATAAAAATCAAACAAGAACAGATACATTATATTTTAATGACTGGTAATTTTTAGAGGTTACAAAATTAAAGTACAATGTTTTCTTTTACTACAATGATATTGTTCATTCATTATTTCATTTACTATTGGAATTAAAAATCCATTGTAAAAAAAGTGGCCTTAAAAAGATAATAAAAATTTATATAGTTTTATATATTTTATTTTTTAAAAATATATTTTATAAACCATTTATTTAATTTAGCAATATTTAATAAATAATATAATGATGTATCAATACTATAGGTCATTACAACATAATATAAGTAAAAAGATTTTTATAATTAGCTTTAAATTCTAAGCTTATTTATTAACCATTATCTATATATATATATATAATATTAAAATTCAAAATCAAAAATCAAATAGTAAATATCCCATTTTTAATAATTTCTTAGGGTTTTGCTATTGTTACTACAATTTTTGCTACTACCACAACAATCCACCATCCACCACATGCTACCCACATCTTTTGTTAATGCTAAATAAAAAATTATAATTTTTAAAAATTATTTATTTATATTTAAATTTATATAATTTTAGTATTTTTAGTATTTTTTAATACGAATATTTTTCAAAAAATTTCAGTCAAAAAATTAAAAAACTTATTCTTTTTAAATTTTTAATTATTTTATATTAAAATTAAATTTACTATCTATATAATTTTAAAAAAAAGAAAATTGTGGTAGTAGCAAAAATTATGGTTACATTAGCAATATCTTTTTTTTAAATAATATTTTAACTCTTGTGCTTTAATACATAAATATATTTTAATGTATAATAGATTTATATATATATATATATATATATATGGCCAAATATAAAATTATATTGTGAATTTATTTTATATATGAAAGAATTAGAAATAAAAATTTAATTAAAAAAAATAGTTAAAGAAAAGATTATAAAATAAAAATTTCATAATAAAATAATATAAATAATATATCTTAAGATAAAGTATAAAAAATTTAAGAAATTTTTTATTACATATGAAACAAAAAATGTAAATAAAATATTTGTATAATTTAGTGTTTGTATTATCAATGAATATCATAATAAATATTTATTTAAATTTTATAATAAAATATTTTACCTTTGTTTATTATATTATTGAAAAAAATAAAATTTGATAATATTGATTTTTTTGACATAATGTCAAAATAGATTTATAGATAATGTTGGATTTTTTAGAATAATTTACAAGATATATATATTTAAATATTTCTAAAATTTAACCAAATATAATAATAAAAATTGTTGTTATAATAAAGCATTACAAATTAATGTCCTTCTCTTTTTCTACGTCTATTCTATTCAACCATTATAAGCCATTACTTAGTTGAATTTCACATATGTACACATGCAAAAAAAAAGAATAGATTTTAGACATATCAACATAATATACTTCAAATAGAAAAAAGAAATAAATAATCCAACCAAGATAATAACCTACAAAGAGTAGTACACCTTGAATTGTCTACTTTAAACTACCTACCTTAGATTGCTTATTTGAGCATGTATAATTTTATTAGATGAATACCAACTACCAATTTGAAGCTTGCTTTATAAGTGCAATTTTTACTAATCTTAAAAGTATTAACACTTAGAGAAGTATATGTGGTGGAATTAAAATTCTTCTATATCTTCTCAATAGCTATGATCTAAAATAAACTTTATATTGAAGCAATTGTCTTCCACCTAACAATACTTATGATTTGGATGTTTGACAAGAGCATGCCAATATGAAGGTTAATGTTAATAATTAGCTTATAAACTTTTTTTTTGTGAGATTATAGATTATAGAAAATATATTTAATAATGATTTTTTGTAGAGGTTGACTTTTATTTCATAAAATGTGTCAATAGCATAAAAAGATGTGGTGCCATTTAAATATATATAATAAAAAAATAAAATTCACAATAGCAATTTTGCAATTTTGACAATGATTTACAAATGTAGCCAAAGATTATGTTTAAGTGAACAAGATTGAAACAATTTATAACATTAAAAAAAATGACACTAACTATTTACAAATTACCAACGTTCAAAACTGAGAAATTGTCTAATTTGTCTATACAACCCTAAAATTAATCTAGAAACTACTATTGTATTTTTCTCTATGAAAATTAGAATTTGACAATACATTTTTCCACCTCAAATCAAAAGGCTTGATTAGAACTTTGATAATGAATGATCTTGAATTACTTGTGAAGTAAAAAAATCATGATTTGTGGCCATGCTTATAGAAGCACACAAGCAAATTAGAAAAAATTCTTATTGTGTATCATACAAAATGAGTAGTTGGATAGGTAATGACTGCAAAGACAGAAGCATAGTAGTGGCACTTGAGGTAACTTCGTATGTTTTTAAAGACCTAACTCCAGCATTCTGAATCTTTTTGACTCCATGTTGAATAATTTATCCCAACTTCCAAATTTATTAGGTCGAGTGCTCCTTCTGAATATAGATATTCCAACTTCGCTAAGCCTCTATTGCAATGGTGTTCAGTGATGTGAGGTTTGCTGACAACCCCATGGAAGAACTCAACTTCAATTCCTGAATGTATTCGCCACGAACACTGCAGTGCGAACGCGAAGGTTAACTCACTCCGTAGACGAGAGGGCAGCTTGGAACAACGCTGTTCTGATCCTCGTCCCAGCTGGGCCTGCAACAGCTACAGCAGACCTGCATCAAGTAGAGGGGCCAGGGTACAATGTCTTAGGTTAATGTAGAAGAGGTAAAGATAAAATCATGTATGTAATAAAAGAGCATAAACTGTCGCAATAAATAGGAACTGCGTATGAAATGATCGGTTAACGAGCAATCATGATCACACAAGCTAACTCCTGTAACCCTAAAATGATCAAGCACCTTAAATCATTGCCATGTAAGACTTATAGTCTACCTAGTACTGAGTTTGTAAGCAAAAGGTTGAATCGGCATGTCAACCTCAACAAGTTGGAGAAACTTACGCTACATCTATCACAAGACCATGTCCCATAACTCCAGGTATGGTTTCCAAGTTCTCTGCCACTTCAGCTGCACCAAAATCCCATTCAACTTATGAGCACTGAACACAAAAATTGAATCTTCAAGCAATGACTTTAAGAATTCACATAAATCGACATCACTTATTACATGGTGAGTTGCAGAGACGAATAGTTCGACAGCTCATAGGCAGGTTTCCAGCCGTACAAGGAGTCGTGAAGACCACATCCAACACAAAGTGACCCTCAGGTGTTACAAGAGGATTGTCACCACCCAATGGCCCTGCTTCTCCAAAGCTTGGTCTTCTCCAGATCTGAATAGCAAAACCAAATACAGTCAGCATTCCAATTTCGGAGAACAATAGCTAGGCGCTGAAGGCTCACAAGAGCACGATTTTTTATCACCATCTTGACTGCAGCAGTAGAGTCAAAGACAGAACAAAACCATCTGGTCAGAGTCACGATTAAGTTCAAATTGAGATTTCTTACGGAATTTTGTTTTATTAACTCCCACTTTCAAGAACATTTCTATACCTCAGCATCACCCAGAAATACGTCATCGATTTCTTCTGCCACCTCTGGCCAGTTCTCCTGTAAAATACGCAGTTAAATGCTGAAGTTTGATGTTCAGCACATTTTCGTGGTGCTAAGTAGGTCTTCAAGGTTAAATATTTGTCGCGTAATCCAAAAAACCAAACCACAAGCATGTGCATTCCCTCAACATATTTCGCAGTAAGTTGCAAAATTACTGACACCAAGGCTGCATGCATACCGGTCGAATAAGAACAGGAACTGCACCCTCCAACTTGTCGACAAACTGCTTCTCGTCAATGATGAAAACCACCTGCTTCGCTGCTTTCATGATAGCCTGTCAAAAACTCCAGATGAAAATCCAAATTATTGCCTCAACGTTTTAGGCAGTGTAATGACATAACTGCGGGTACATAGCAAATAGCAAGGGTTAGTTCTAAAAGAGCTCAACTTTTAATTTCCCGATATCGTTTAAGGACAAAAGATTTTGTTCATGCTCACCCAGTATAGAGGGAGCGAAGGAAGTATCAGAAGTAAGATTAGCACACCTTACTTTCTCCTTTAAAATGGACTGGCGGCCTGTGGCTTCCTTGCGACCGATTATTGCAAAGAGTGTACCCTCTTGTACCGTATCTGCATCATCAAACGCGATATCCAGCTGGCAAAAGAGACCAGGCCACCAGTCACAATTCTGTCACTTACTTCAATATGAACACCTTTAGACCTTTGAAACATCAGTAGTTATAAACATTAGTTACAGAATAGTATACAACGGTAGTAGAAGTGTGTGGGTTTGTAACCAAATTCATTCAGTATGATCATTCAGTACCTTTGGATGTTCCTCGAAAGATTGGAGGGGTATACCTTCTTGAGCTGCTGCTGCAGCACTCGCACTTGATCTGAGCATAAATCACAATCCGTAAGCTATTGAGAAGAGGGTTCTCTCTTAGCTTAACTATACGCATGGGCGGTTGCCAAATTGTACACATAGCTACCACATAAACTTTCATGAACCTTGAGCAATTTATCCGATAAAACATACTGTAAACAGAGCCTCCACTACAAAGATGGCCAAATTCATTAGAGTTCACTTCAACAAGAGTAAGTGTTAAAATAAAAAGCATAAGAGCATACGCAGTTCGATAGATGCTTAAATCTGCAGACACTCACATTGGCACACAAATGATATCTCCAAGCGAGCCGTCTCTAAGCTTTTCACCGATGTAGGCAATAGCCATGCCGGAAGCGCGTCCTGTTCCAAGCCCAACAGCCATTCCACTCTTCACAAAAGAGTCCACCTGCGCAAATTAATGGCAACATGAGCAACATATTAGCCATAATCCAGCCTGTAATTGGAAATCAATGTCAAGGCTCCCTAAATTACAAGAATTGAGCATCCAGATGATCCGTAAGCTCTAGATTCTCCTTTTGTAGTAAGGACCAAGCAATCACATCCAAAAAAAATTGTCCAGAAAAATCTGAAAAGACCGCCATTCTCGCTGGGTCAAGCTCGAATAGTTGCCACACCATGAGAATCCCTCCAACGCTCAAAGACGCAGCCGACCTTCCATTAACCCTTCACTTATGGGAGCCTCGAATTTTGAAAAATAATTTATGAATTAATACCCGGTGAGGTCAAAATCGCATGAATCACTAGTTTTTCGAAAATTGAAGCAACCCAATTTAATCAACATGTCTAAAAACATTAAGTTATCGGAAAAAATGAAAAATTACGTACCGTTTGCCTCGCGGCATCATCGAGATAATTCAGAGAAGAATGGACTTTCAGAGTGCTACCCAATACTGTTCTTCTGTCAATCGCCACCTTCCGCCAGTTGAGGAAGTGACCCTCACTACCATTCAAGAATGATGAAGATGTCGAATCGGCCCTATCTGAAAGTGGCAGGGATTTGGCAATCCTACCGAATGAGGGAACAAGACAGAGTGAGGTGACATAGGGAGAGGTCTCCGAAGGACGCTGAAAGATTGCAGTAGCAGAGGAGAAGACGACAGGAGAGAATTGGTGGAGCGCCATAGCCAGAATTCGCACTGAGGCAGAAGAGACTCCCGCGGCAGATCAGTCCATGCGCATGAGCGTACTGTCTTATCTGAGAGTACTTTTCACTGTGGATCTATGACCAAAAGTAGTGGACTATTGTCTCTCTTGCCCCTGCTCTTTTTCACCCAGCTTAAATTCGACTCCCACCCACAATTTCCATGCTCTTGAGGTGGTGGTCTCCTCCTAGTATCTATCTTCTCTTAATGTTTCACGTAGTTTATTCTTACATTTGTATACCCTAGTTTCGGTTTCATGCAGCCCACAAAAAGTGTCCGAACGCCTGTTTGAGACGTTGCGACGTCGTCACTGTAATGAAAAAAGACACTATCCGAGCTTATGCATTCGAGTGTCTCATCTCTCGACAGAATTGCACAAGTGGAAAGTCAAGCTTTACAGCCTTCCGCAGTCTTTGTACATTTCACATTTGGCAACCGTTTTGAATCGCCCTTCTTTATGGCCAATGTCAATGGTATTTCATAGGTTCTCATGAAACTGTTGGTATACACAATGTGCAAGACATATTTTTTTCACAAGATTTTTGGGTACCTCACTATCCCATGTTAATAACTGAGTGGTTCTGTGCTTGCATATCAAGTAGTAGTTTGAATGTCAATAAATCAATTCTAATATTGAGTTGCGTTGTTGCGTGAAGCGGTGCTCGAACGATCAACTGGCCTGTTCACGTTGTAAACAAACCCGAGCCAAAGCTGCCTGTCCCCAATGTATAAACAGTGTAACTGGGACTAGAAACTTCTATATTGAACAAATTCCGTCTGCGCTGCAAGTGCTTTGAAAGTATGCAGCACTTGGGTGCAGAGAATGAAGCTCCTTTATCCTACAAATACATTACAAAAGTATTTGGAATTGGATATTTAGATGTGTCAAGTGCTGATAGAGTTTGAGGATGATTTTGAGTCACTTATCCTTCACTATCAACTTATCCTCATGAGCACAAAGCAACATGTTAACTCGAAAACCACGCAGCGCCCAGCGTGTTCTGCAACAAGCTGACAAGCTTCCACTCAAAACAATCTCTTGTCTGTGGTAAGAAGCTGGAAGTAACAACCTTTTGATTCATGAAGTGATTGGTTTCCGTGAAAGTTAAATTATTGGAATACATCACGGATCAAAATGAAATTGTTGAGAAGTGGGGTGATTGTTAGGTGCTTGAGCTTCAAATTTTTATTACATTTGCATGGATGCAACGGTCAAGTGCATCCTAGTCAACCTTCATTTGCACCTTTGCAAGCTTGTTTCATAATCTGTATGTGCTTCTACATCCTAGAAACTGTCACAGCATGAATAATCTGCAGCATGATTACTGGAAGTTCAAGCTCGTCAATTGTATTCAAACTAATGATACGGAGAAAGAATAATAAAGAAACAGCATAATTCATATTCTGTTACGATGCTTCACCAGCAATACTGGCATGTTAAAGGAAAGAATGAGTGAAATCTATGGTGTGGTGACGGCCATGTGCTCTGCCGCAAAGAATGTTTCCACAACGGAAGTGACGGTAATCCCCAAAAAAGTGCCACCACACTCCCTAGCTGTGTGGGTGACACTGGTGTTAATCATGATTGCGAAATGAAAAAATAAAAATCAGACTCTAATTCAACTAAGGACTCAAATACTCCTACATCTTCTGAGTCACTTAGGAAAAAACACTTCGCGTCTTCGGTGCGTTGACCTGAAATTTCTCCTAGTTGTTTTTCTCCGGTGTTGTGCTTCAGAATGCCGTGCTTAGCCGAGCGATGTTTGATGCCTCAGGTAAACGACCACAGCTCCACATCATAAACCAGCGACTCGTCGGCCTCATCGGACGAAGGCCACACACACTCCGATGCTTGCTCCACTCCGCTGTATCCTCCCAACGCACCCGCCGTGTCTTCGTCGTTCCCTCCTTTCATCAGCTCTTGGAACAGATCGTCGCTCGGATCCCTCTCCACCAGATCCATCTCTCCGAACTCCTTCTTTATCCACTCCTCCAGATCTGGCTCGCTGCTGCGCTGCTTCACGTCGGGCATGTCATGATTCTCCCCCGCCGCGTCATTCCCATGTGCGTACTCCACGTCCATGGATGTGGACGATGCGGATCCCACGACGTCCACCTCTGATTCCTGGCGAGCACCCCCTGATGCGGCTTGAATGGGTGCGGGAGCACACGCCTGGATGGAGCCCGTGGCAGCTGCCAGAGCGACGGCTTGAATTTCTTTGGGCGACGACGTGGACTGGGGGATCAAGAACGGCGGAATGGCGTCGGGAAAGTTCAGCTCCGGAGCCGATGGTCCCTTGAGGCACACAACGGCGGCATCGTAAGCTCGGGCGGCCATTTCTGCGGTAGCGAAGGATCCCAACCATATCCGCGTCTTGGTGATGGGGTCTCTGATCTCCGTCACCCACTTGCCCCACACCCGCATTCGCACGCCCTTGTAGGGTGCGGCATTGGGGAGAGAAGGCAGGCCGTGGTGGCAGTGATTTCCGTGAGGGGAAGAAGCAGACGTCTTGGCAATGGAGGAGGGGGAGAATCGTTTCAGGGACCCGAGCAGGTATCCTCCTCGTCTCACCTGAATGGCTTTCAGTTTCCTCTTCTCCACCATATCCAATTACACTTGTAGATTTGTTCTCCCTGACGAAATTAGTCTAAAGCTGGCTGTTAAACTGATCTCAGTTCTTGGAATCTTCCGATCCAACCTCAACACCTCACAATGTTCTTGGGATGTCCAAATGCAAAAATGTAGACCTCTGTTCTTCTGCTGCGTCACCGCAACACTTCGAATTTGAAAACAGAGTCTGTGATTCGTCGGCGTTGCAACAGCGATCTTCTTGAGCTGCATCAATTCCAACCCTATTTTTTTTGGACGCAAGCACTTGATTCATAACCCACTCTTCTTCTTACAAGCTCGCCATCGAAGAGATAAATACCCACATTTACATACCACATACTCCTCAACAGAGCCAAAATCAAGAGCACTCTACTCACACACTCTCAAAGTCTTGACAACATTCTCCAAAATTGACTCTACTTTGAGCAAGGATCGGAGTAATCTCAAAGAATTTCACAAGAATCCCACGATTCACTTTCCAATTGAGGGTTGAAAGGCCACAAAATCTGCGAATTATGTGTGCTGGTGCGATCGGGAATGAGAGACATGGGGTTTTTACAAAGGAAGAGGCAGGAGAAATTCCATCGCGAGCGAACGCGACTGCGCATGACCACGTGCCGACCTGGCGACACCCGCAGTAGGAAGGGAACCTGGACGCGCCATAAGCGTCCTGGCACCCGGTAAAACTCAACGCCAAGAAAAGCACTGTTCACGAAAAATAATGAGCACATGTTTCTCAGCAAAATACCTGCTCCTGCTGCTGCTGCTGTAGGCCCAGCTATGCGACGCCATGGCATAACGCAGGAGACCCGTTCCATAATTTCACCGTGGCGTTCTCACTCACGTACCCACCCGGCGATGCGTTTCTACATCTACTGCCCTGCCCCTCCGTTGTGCTTCTGCCTCTGGTTCGCTCACTCGGGCATTCCCCAGCGGACCCCGAGACGCCGCGCGTGGCGGTGCGCTTTGCATTGGCGCCCCTGCGGACGGACTCGGCGCCGCGACCCCCGCACTTCACTTTCTGCCTCGTCAGCATCCCCGTCAGCATCATCGCTTTTCTAAACCCTAAATTTTATCCCTCGCCTTCCATCCCTGCTTGCATCTCATCCAATACTCGCTCTTTGCAATCTTACCATCCGGGGTTTATGTGAGAGTTCTTCACTCCCCCTGTTGCTTTTTATGTTGTGTGTGTAATTCTTCAGGTTGACATGTATTTGTATTAGAGTGGAACGTTCTCACAATGTGCATGCAGGTACATATTCTACTGTTTAAAAACTAGATTGTTTGAACAATTTATATTCAGTGATTGTTTAATCAAAATTTTGAATTGTGTGATATTTATATGTTTATATATAATTAAAAATTGTGTATATATATAATTTTTTTAACATTTTTTTCAAATTTAAGTTATTTAATTGTTTGAAGCTCCACCAATTCTTTTACACTCTTCAATAATAAAACTGATTTAAATACTGGCTGTTGGAAATTTAGATGTTTTTAAAATTTCATAATAACTATAGTTGGACTATAATAAGAATGAATAAATCTTAAATAATATTTTTATGAATTATAATTATATTATTAAAGAAATATTGGCATGTGATTCTTATATAATTGATCTACAACTATTACTATAGCACAAAAGACTAATTAAAGTTTGTTTTCATAAAATCATATTAAAATAAAAGACCACAACTAATTTAGAATATATTATAGTTAAAAAATATTATAAAAAAATATTTATTTATTTAGTATATATAAAGCATATTGGTAAGAATATTTTTAATATTTTAAAACTAATACCATAAAGATTATAAGATATAAGTTGCAATATATTTTCTGATTAATCCACTTCCTGCGAGTTCTTCTTGAACTTCTTATTTAGACTTCAAGTCTATATTCAGTGTCCGTGATATTAATCCAGTTCCTGCCAGTTCTTCTTGAACTTCTTGTTTAGACTTCAAGTCTATATTCTGTGTCCATGACAATTTGTCGAGACTACTTTCACCTTGGATATCAGAGTTAGTTCCTTCTTGTTAAAGTGTGGATTACCCCTCTTCTTGAAGGTACACTAGTATTTTAGAGGTTGCGGATTACCCTCCTTTAAATTGATATCTTTTTGTCATAATATTGGAGTCTTATTCTTCTTGGAGAGAGTGGATTATCCTTCTATTTGAAGGTCTTAAGGTGTTTTAGAGGTTGCGGAGTACCCTCTTCTAAACCAATATTTCCTCCTTGTAGAAACAATTACTTCCTTTCTCTTAGAATGGTTGGAGGTCAAGACATTAATATGAGTGAAAGTTTGGAGTCCAAGATGGACGCCATTATGAATGCTCTTGCTACGTTATCACAGAGAACTACGATGATGGAAGGAGTCTTTGCAAGACTTCATAATGATGGAGCATCCGGAATTGTACAATCTGGGCTTCATCAACCTTGAGCTTCTGCACCAGAAGAAGCAGTTTTACCTGTGGTTCAACGAGAACCATTACTTCCACAATGAAAGGCACCTCTTATTAGCCTTCCAGACAAGTTTGATGGTACACGTTGTCATACTGCATTTACGTGCAGTGTATAAAAATATTAAAAATCTTGTTTCTATTGTTAATATATGTGAGTGCTAGAGGTTATTTTAGAAGATATTATAAGGAGAGGATTTATTATAGCCACTTAGTTAGTGAATTAAGATGGCTATTTGTTTTGTTCCTACCTTATTTATATCCTAGAATAGACTCTTTTGTAATCAGAAGAAAGATAAAGGTTGTTTTATCTTTCTTGTTGACTTTTGAGGTAGAATGGACCTTATGAAGGATAAGAAAGAAGAGCATGGGGTGAATAAGGCCCATCCAATAGGATTTGGCTGCCCATGTGGACATCTCATAGTCTAATATGGAAAGAAAGGGAGATATACTCCTCTTGCTAGACCGAGAGAGGGGGCAGTTTTGAGTGGTGAACTTTGGAGAGAGATAGCTCCGAGGAGATATAAGGAATTGTAATGAAAATTGGTGGGTGTATTCTTCAAGGTTGTGAGGATTCTAGAACCTACTCACTTGCTTGTTTTGGAGTTGTGAGCAAACAATTATGCTTGTTTTAGTAGAGTAGAGTTTGCTGCCATCCGACGAAGAGGGGCAGAAACTTCGAGCTGCCACTGCAAGTTTGAATTCAATTATTTCTTAGTGAAATTTATAGAGAGTGTGGAAAATTGTGCTAGCTTTCTATCAAGACATCTCTTGTAGCATTTGGAGTTGGAGAGCAAAAGTTGTGAGCTTGAGAGTGGGAAAGGGTTTGCTGCCACCCGACGAAGAGGGGCAGAAACTTTGTTCAACCACCCAAGTCGGACAGTCTCTTCAATCTTTTTGATATTTTAGGTGCTTGTAGAAGCTTGTATAATCTTTCCACAAAAGCAAAAATCAATACATTTGGAGCTTTGATGAAAGTTTTATAAGCCGTGAAGTGTCAAAGAGGGAAAATTGTTGCTAGGGTTTGAAGAGTAGAATCGACTAGCTACAAAAACTGGAGTTTCAGAGGCATGCATGCAAAATTTTAGGGCAAGCTAGATGATGGAGTGAGCTTTCTAAAAAGCTATTGCATGTCCAATTTGGAGAAGGGAAGTGATCACAACAAAGGCTGAAGTGAAGAGGAGCTTTGCTGCCTTTGCATTTGCTTGGAAATTTTAGCGCCTATTTCTTTTAGCCATAACTTTTAAATGGTAAGTCATCTATTTGTGAAAATTTGATATATTTTACAATGGATTATTGGCTTTCCATGGGTTGTAAGCACGCTTGATTCGACCTTTGGATGAATTTTTAGTGATTTATTTAGTTTCAGCTTATTGTATAATTTGTATTCCTCATATGCGGTTGTATTTTGAGGTATACTTGAATACATACATACTTTGCTTATACCTTTTATATAAGTATATATACTTGTATTTATATCAAGTATTTATACAAGTATTCTATAAGTATTATATATAATATTTGTACAAGTATTTATATAAGTATTATACCAAAGATTTATATAAGTGTTTATACAAGTATTTATATAAGTATTATTCAAGTATTTATACTTTATATTTGTACAAGACTTGTATAAGTATAATACAAGTATAACGTGAAAGCTTGAAGAAATATTGTACAAGTATAGAACATACTTGCACGGCTTTCTCTCATGTTCCGTGCTAGTTCTAGTAGCAGCTAGGAACCCGGCGTTTTCCTAAGGCGAATTCTCTCAACCCGACATATTTGGTGCTTCCACTGAGAGCTGCTTTGGGGCTACTAGTTTTGGCTAAGGAAATATGGAGGATACTGGAGGGGCTTGCTTTGGAGTTCAATCAAACATGGACACCATTCTTGGAGCTTTGGCAATATTTATGGATCAATATAAAACTCAAGGTGGAGGTAATGGAGCTACCAAGGCTTTGAAGGGTGTTGTTGATAAGATTGGAAGATTTGATGGGAAGGACATCACCAAGTTTTTGAAGGTTTATGTTTGTGAGATGGAGGTGCAACAGGTAGTTGAGGCTCGAATGATACAAACTTTCACATTAGCTGTTGTACCAGAGATTCATGAAAAAGTGGAAGAAATTCGAAGGGATGCAAATGTTACTACTTAGATGACATTTGAAGAGAGATTGCATGATGAGTATTTTGTAGGAGACTCAGAGAGGATGATCAAGAGGTCTTTTATTGATTGGATTGAACAGCGGCCTGGAAATACTATGGGTCCAAATGAATTGCTGCGAGATTTTGAGAAGAAATATAACCAACAGAAAGGCATCTTTTTGATATTAGGAAGGTTGAGTTATTCTTGCAAGCAGCAGATGATGCTTTGGAAGATAGACTCTTTTTGCTTTTAGATGATCGAACCACCGAAGGAGGTTTTATAAATGATTGGAGGAGAGTGGAGGAAGCAGTTGCTCTTGTGGCAAAGCAACGGAGAATGAAATCCAGAAGTGTGACAACTCAGATGGATGTAACACCAAAGCCTGCTACAAAAGCTTCTAAGGTATCATTTGCTCCAACCTCTTCAACAACATCTCCTAAGATGGTCAAGACAGTTGAAGAAAAAACTTTAGATGAACTTATAAAGGATATTAGGGATTTGAAGGTGGAAATGAGTGAATTGAAAAAGTCCCGAGATCCTCAATCATCTGAAGGTGCAAGATCATTTGTGAGGAGATGCGTTTATTGTGATGGAGAAGGCAATCACAATCTTCGAAGTTGCAAATCATGTGATGAAGCTATTAAAGCAGGCATTATTGTCTTCAAAGATGGTAAGATTCATGATGCATCTACTAACTTGCCTTTGAGTACCAACTTTGGCAAGGGAGGAATGAAAAAGCTTATGGAAGAGAAGATGAGAAGGTCTAATTATTTACATGGACAAGGTGCTGAGACATTCTATATAGGAGTGGAGCAACAAACAATTAAGACTTTAGAAGCTCCATCTATTGAAATTTTACACAGAGGGGCTCAAGCCATTTGAAATGTCACTGGTTGGGATGACCTTGTTGAAACAGCTAGCATCAAAGTTTTTTTAGGTCAAGTTGAAGACAAAACTAAAGACTATGATATCTTTGTTGAAGAGAAGAGAGGGCGAACCTCTGAGAATGATGATACAGAGGAGCCAATATCTAAGAGAAAAATCCAGGAGCTCAAAAAAGGTGAAAAGGTAGAAGGTCCTGCTGCTCATACACGGCAAAGACTTGGGAGGTCCTCTGTCTTTGATCATTCAGGAGAAGGGCCACTTCTAAAGGAAAAATGGGAAGAGAGGACAGACAATGCCAAAGAAAAGGAAAAGGAAGCTGATTCTAAAGGAAAAGGTAAGGGACCTGCCTATAAGCTTCAATCTGACATTGAATCTTCTATTGACATGAAAGGGGTGTTGGAAGAAAGAATCTTGGATGCCAAGATTGAATTTACATTGAGAGAGGCTCTTGGCATTGCTAAAAAAGATTTTCATGAATTGATCATTGATGTCATTAAGAGGAAGAGACAGATGACAGTTGAAACAGTCATGATGAAGGCTCTGGACATGCATATGACCAAAGATGAGGAATTTGAAATTGGACAAGTATTTGCTTTGATGTGTGATCCAATAACTATGGAAGAGAAGGCTAGTAATGGTCAAATGGTTAAAGAACAAAATGACTATTTGACTAATGAGGATGAAGATATGATCTTACACATGTTTGCACAAACCTATGCGATCAGCAATAAGAGTGATATATCCAAAGATAAAAGTTTTGTGGAATGTAAGAAGATGGTGGAAAATAACGAAGAGGGGGTGAGAGGCTATGACATAAAGATCCAGGCCTTACAAACTCAAGAAGAGAAAGAAGAAGCAGTGGATGGATTAGTATCTGTGGCAGCACATGGGAGAATACTGAGCTAGAAGTGAGGACCTTTGATTGTACAATTGTGCATGGAATTGATAGAGAAGACAAAGGAGGAATGGAATATATTCAACCATTTTGGGCTAGAGCTACCACAGAGACAAGGATCAAACTTGGAGGATTAGATGAATCAATTTTGGCTCTTGTGGACCATGGCTCAGAGATAAACATTATGTCTCAAAATATTTATGAAAAAAATAAATGGCCAATTGATACTAATCATGGATGGATTATGAGGGCTGCAAATTGTGGGCGAACATAATTATTTGGAGCTTGTCTGGCAATAGCGATAAAGATTAGAGATGTGGAAGTAGAACAAAATTTTTTTGTTCAAAATGATGGTGCTTATCCCGTGATATTAGGACAAGCTTACATCACTGCGTTGTCGTACTGCATTTACGTGCAGTGTATAAAAATATTAAAAATCTTGTATCTATTGTTAATATATGTGTGAGTGCTAGAAGTTATTTTAGAAGATATTATAAGGAGAGGATTTATTATAGCCACTTAGTTAGTGAATTAAGATGGCTATTTGTTTTGTTCCTACCTTATTTATATCCTAGAATAGACTCTATTGTAATCAGAAGAAAGATAAAGGTTGTTTTATCTTTCTTGTTGACTTTTGAGGTAGAATGGACCTTATGAAGGATAAGAAAGAAGAGCATGGGGTGAATAAGGCCCATCCAATAGGATTTGGCTGCCCATGTGGACATCTCATAGTCTAATATGGAAAGAAAGGGAGATATACTCCTCTTGCTAGACCGAGAGAGGGGGCAGTTTTGAGTGGTGAACTTTGGAGAGAGATAGCTCCGAGGAGATATAAGGAATTGTAATGAAAATTGGTGGGTGTATTCTTCAAGGTTGTGAGGATTCTAGAACCTACTCACTTGCTTGTTTTGGAGTTGTGAGCAAACAATTATGCTTGTTTTAGTAGAGTAGAGTTTGCTGCCATCCGACGAAGAGGGGCAGAAACTTCGAGCTGCCACTGCAAGTTTGAATTCAATTATTTCTTAGTGAAATTTATAGAGAGTGTGGAAAATTGTGCTAGCTTTCTATCAAGACATCTCTTGTAGCATTTGGAGTTGGAGAGCAAAAGTTGTGAGCTTGAGAGTGGGAAAGGGTTTGTTGCCACCGGATGAAGAGGGGCAGAAACTTTGTTCAACCACCCAAGTCGGACAGTCTCTTCAATCTTTTTGATATTTTACGTGCTTATAGTAGCTTGTGTAAGCTTTCCACAAAAACAAAAATCAATACAATTGGAGCTTTGATGAAAGTTTTATGAGCCGTGAAGTGTCAAAGAGGAAAAATTGTTGCTAGGGTTTAAAGAGTAGAATCGACTAGCTACAAAATCTGGAGTTTGAGAGGCATGCATGCGAAATTTTAGAACAAGTTAGATGATGGAGTGAGCTTTCTAAAAAGCTATTGTATGTCTAATTTGGAGAAGGGAAGTGATCACAACAAAGGCTGAAGTGAAGAGGAGCTTTGCTGCCTTTGCATTTGCTAGGAAATTTTAGCGCCTATTTCTTTTAGCCATAACTTTTAAATGGTAAGTCATCTATTTGTGAAATTTTGATATGTTTTACAATGGATTATTGGTTTTCCATAGGCTATAAGCATGCTTGATTCGACCTTTGGATGAATTTTTAGTGATTTATTTAGTTTCAGCTTGTTGTATAACTTGTATTCCTCATATGCGGTTGTATTTTGAGGTATACTTGAATACATACATACTTTGCTTATACCTTTTGTACAAGTATATATACTTGTATTTATACAAGTATTCTACAAGTATTCTACAAGTATTCTATAAGTATTATACATAATATTTATACAAGTATTTGTACAAGTATTATACCAAGGATTTATACAAGTATTTATACAAGTATTTGTATAAGTATTATTCAAGTATTTATACAAGTATTTTTATAAGTATTATTCAAGTATTTATACTTTTTATTTGTACAAGACTTGTACAAGTATAATACAAGTATAATTTGAAAGCTTGAACAAATATTGTACAAGTATTAAACCTACTTGCACGGCTTCCTCTCATGTTCCGTGCTAGTTCTAGTAGCAGCTGGGAACCCGGCGTTTTCCCAAGGCGAATTCTCTCTACCCGATAGCGTCAAGAATGGAAACCAAGGTGTTGAATGATG